>CM059037.1:52089378-52179546 GCA_030279155.1 Forsythia viridissima | reverse complement strand
CCATTCCCACGTTTTTACTCTCTCGTTGAATTGGAGCGGGTATAAACTAGTAAGTTGATACCCGGGTTCAATTTAGTTGATCACTAGGAGTGAACCCGGTTTATACCCGCACCAATTCAAGCAGTATACTAGGAGTGAACCGGTTCGATCTAGTTTATACCCGCTCCAATTCAAGTAGTATACTAGAAGTGAACCCGCTTCAATCTAGTTGGAGCGGGTATAAACGCGAGCAACTTTTATGGTTAGATTTATCAAATAAGCAGTATACTAGTTTAAAAATAAATAAGATAGTGATCAACTAGATTGAATCGGGTTCACTCCTAGTATATTGCTTATTGATGAATCCAACCGTAGAACTTGCTCGCATTGAAGAATAATGAGAACAAACAATATTGATATGAGAGATTTGAAGAATGGTGAAGAGAAATGAGAAAGAGATAATTGAAGAGATAGATATTTTTTTTTATTTTAAATTAAACACAGACGTACATCACTTTTTGTATGAGTAAGAGTGAGTAATTAAACAATTTAAAATAATTTAATTTTTTTTAAAGTGAATCATTTTTAACAATTTGATATAAAAATAAGATTTAATTAACAATATAAACATAATACTTTTTAAAAAATTAAAAAATTAATATACTGATCTAAAATTTCAATACAAAACTTAAATTATAATCTTTTAAATATGGATGTTGCAACACTAATACTTTGGTCTCATACAAGTTCAAAGTAAATAAAATATTACAATATTCAAACATAATTGTAGTAATTCTTAAATTCTAAATAATTTTACTACAATATTCAAATGTTGACTAGTTCGTCGGCATCTTTGGTGACATGCAAGAAAATAACTTGTACTTCAAAAGACTATCAATCTCTATACCTAGAACTAAATGTGTTAAGCCAAATAATCCTAAATAAGAATGAGGAACATCAAACGTAAAAATTGTGGTGTGGGGTGGGGTGGGAGTACTTATGATTTTTGTTTGAGTTAACAGATCAAATTTTAACTCTTAACAAATTATTGATCTGTTAAGACGAGTTTACATATTTTAAATTGATTTTTCAATTAATAAACTTCAAATGAACTCAAATTTACTTAAATTTAAAATAAAAATTATAATTCATACTCAAATATATACATATTTTCATGATTTATATCATAAAATTTATAATTTCTACTGTAAATTAAAAGAAGAAGATAGAGACAAATAAATTTTTAATTTTCTACATTGAAATGAGATTTCTTATGTAGATAAAATATGTTGGATTTTAACCTTGAAATGAGTTAGATTCTAATTTAGAAATCTTCTCTTTTAAAGACAGATGAATTTGAAATCGTTTAAAATATTATAAGCGAGAAAGAAAATACAAGAATATATTTAATAATTTACTTATAAAATAAATCAACAACCATTAAAAAAATTTGTCGAATCACCCAATTATTTAACTTTATTCTCACCATTCCCATTTCCCGCTACTTTATTCTCACCATTCCCATTTCCCTCTACTGCCAAGATCGTAGACAACCTTGGTCTTGAGCCCACGTCAATACACAAAGCCCACCAACAAGTACAACCCAGCCCAAAAAAAGTGCAAAAATATTGAAGTGAGGTTACGCAGTATAGGGCTTGTGACTCGAATCATGGGCACGAGTAGGTTGGCTAAAGCATTGGCCAGCATTCTGCCTGAGTTCGAGTGAACTCTATGGCGCGAGTGAGCGAACAGGCTGGCTAAAGTCTTGGCTAGCACGTTGTTTCTTTTCACACGCAAACCTCTGTTAAGGAAAAAGTTCTGAAGACGAAACTCTCTACATGTGTCAGAGATCCTTTGACCAGACGAGTTGTAAATCGAGGGATGTGCACGAGTAGCAGGGACTTGAGGAAGAGAGCCAACATGCCAACCCTCAGGACAGACCCCTAGAATATTTCAGTAAAAATCTGCCCCACACAGGAATCGAACATGCGTTGCCGGATGATTTCTCCACACGTCACCTCAAGCCTTACCAAACAATATCAATTGTGTCTATTAATAGTCAAATATTTTTTTAATATTATAATTCGATTTTTTTTTTTTTTTTTTTTATGTATTTCAAATTCAAGAGTCACTAATCAAATGTTATAAACTCATTTTAAATGAGCGTTTGAGAATCTATGAATAGATTCAACATAACTTTGATAAAGAACAAGAAAAAGTTGCTGAATTTCGATTTTTCTCTCTCTCCCCTAAAGTTTCGCATTTTTTTTTTTCATCTTCTTCATCTTTGATTATGTTTCGACAAACTGTAGAGACAAATATAAACCTCTTGTATAAGGTTTGCTCTTTCCTTTGTATTTCATATTGTCTTTGTATAAAGTACAACGCAAACAACAAATAAATAATGTATATCATATCTTTTATAGGCGTATTTACTTTTTCATGTACATTTCAGTTAGGTAAAACCCAACTAACGTCTTAAGGAGATCAACACAGGCACGTGTCTTGAGATCTAGTTCGTGTTTTTAAGTATTTGCAAACGAATCCCACCAACATACATTATTCCTCCATCTACCATTCCTTCTCCCATTCCGGTTCCTGTGAAGAGAAATCGACAAAATTCAATAGCACAATCGTTAGCTCTAGACGTACAAATATTAAACAAGGCACTAATGAATGATATAGCAAAATATAGTTGTATTAACAATGACATTCTAACCTTTATTACTTCTCCAATAAATGAATCACGAATTGAATGGATACAACCATTATTTGGGTTTGTGCTTCAACAACCCGTCCCTATTTACATAAATAAATGCTTGACAATTTTAGGTCTAGAGTTGTACGATTCGCCTGAATCTTATAATATTCTTTCTATTTGTCCAATTATTCTAAAATATTAACAATTATTTTATATATGAATAACATTTAAATATACATTTTCTTATGTTCTTAATATAAAGAAAAAATGTGGCACAAATAATATCCGTACGAACAATAAATACAGCTAACAAAGACATTTTATAATATTTCCTTTATTTTTTATTAATTTCTATATACAATTTTAAAAAAATTATTAATTTTTCTCGACTTGTATTTATTTTGTCGATTATTCAAGAAATTGGTACAAGAATAAGTTCCTTTTCTGCAATAAAAGAGTCGTGCAGTTTACTTTCAACACATTGAGTGCATTCCCCACGTAAGTTTTAACCTTGGTAGGTAGCAAAAACCACAACAATAATTATTAATGAGTGGTTTGTTGGGGGGGTGGGAATCCATCGACCCGTCTTGTCCCACTTCGAATTCTTTAATTCACCTTGAATTTTTTTTAATTTTTTTATGTTTTAAATTTTTTTTAATTATATTTAAAAATATTAAAAATTAATTAATTAATTAATTAGAGTGATAAATGGAAAATTTTCATTCCTAGCCCCGTGCCATTCCTAAGAACATCTATGCATTAAAGTGATGTTAATAAGGACTTGTTTGGTCTAGATTAAAACTTGCTAAAAAACTATAGTCAAATGTTAATAATTAATCACATATTTCGTAGGATTCATACTTTTTAATAACTTCGCAACTATACATTTCATCAACTTTTTATTAAATTTTTTAAAAAACTCTTCCAAATAAGTTCTAAATGTGTCTCCAAATTGCTAGTTGAAATTTATATTGATGATTTTTTTTGCAAAACAAGTATTGGTAGGTTGGTTTTGGAGGTGATGGCCCATTCGAGTCCAACGGTTAAGTTAGTGGTGGCCCCTGCGAATGGGATATTTAGTCAATACAAAATTTATTTCTTAACATGCATGTCAGCAAGACAGTAACTTGTTTGAGAATTCCAATCTCGGTTATTCGTTTGAACTTTTAAATGGATTGAATGATTCGTTTGAGCATTATAAATTGTGATACCATATTAATACTTGAGTTCTTAAAAGTTCACATTGTTAAGAAATGTAACCCCAAATCCTTATATATTAGTTATAATTTCGATATTAAATCGATTTAAAATTTATGTCTTCACTAGCGATAAACAAAGGGGCATTGCTTGCCTTACAATAGCAATAAAACAATAGATAGCACACCGTTAAAGTTAGACACAGCTGTACCAGAGCACCCAAAGCAATACATTCTTTTCCTTTATTTTTTCTTCTAAGATCGTAACTGAATTCCGAGTCCCGAGATCGTAGAAGAATGGGTACGTACCTACCTGTCTATATACATGTGTGCCATCTATTTGCAAATCAAAAAAGTTCAGACTTAGAGTACGTTTGGTAGGGATTAAAAACCCATTTTGGTTTTTTGCAACCGTAATTTTTTACTTTTCAACCTATTTTTAACATGAAAAGTCAACAATTTCAACTCAAATAAACCAATATTGATTTATAAACTGTTTATAATATCTATCAAACGCACTCTTAACTAACAAGGTTCTTTCTGTATAGATGATAATCTATGAGCGCATGTTGTCTCCTTTGACAGTGGTGCAAACAGTCTCAAAAAGTAAAATAGGGCCGATCTAGGAAGTAAGGTTGATTTGTGATAATTTTTTCATCACCGTCTTTCCAAGTCCCCACGGGGTCCTAGGCCCTCCAATTTTTAAGATTTCTTTTTTCTTTCTTTTGGGTTAATTACACTAATGGTCTTCATTCTTTCAGATTTGTAACGATTTCATCTTAATTCTTTTTTTTAACATATATTATTTTCATTCTTCCATTTATACTTATAGATGGTCTTCAAATTACTATTTTTTACTATTATCACAATTTTTGGATAATTTTGCCCTTTAACTTAAATAAATTAAAATGATAAGAAAAAAAATACAATGAAAGCATTGTAATTGGACCTTTAACATTTTCAAAAGTACAAATAAATCATAAACTATTTTATTTTATTCAGTTAAGTATTCTTCCCCACCCCCCATGCCTTTGAAAATTATTGGAGTAACTGTTCTCAAAGAAAAAAGTCTTCACTCTTCTCAACCACCATAACCTCTTGAAAACAAGGAAAATGTGACCAAAACAAGAAAAATGAGAAAATGTTTTACATGGAAAAAAAAAAGGTTGCAATCAAATAAAACAAGGAAAATCTTGTGCAATCAAACGCATCGGTTGAAAAATAGGTAAAAAAAAAACATTTTTCATGAAAATTTTTAATGAATCAAACAATGCCTAAGTTGAACAAAACAAGAAAACTTTCTTCTTTTGAACTCTAGTGCTCACTATCTTTAACAAGGTTTGAATTAGGGTTTTTACTGCTATAAATTTCTGAGTTCTTGCATTAATGTCGGTCGTAGATTCTTCCATATACACAGTCATGAGGTTTAAGGACGGTATCACACGTCAAAGCTCTGTTGTCCTTTCTATATTCAATAAATGATCATTAGTAAAATTTAAATTTCAAAATATGTTGTTCTATAATTAAGTATTTGTTTGTTATTGTTTAAATTATAATTTTATTTGATTAAATTAATTAAATTAGAATCTTGGAACTTGTCGGGAATCACTTGTATATAGATTTTGTTAAAAGGAATTTGACTATACACTTCATATTTAAATCAAAAAGTCCCACCATTTCTTAAAAAATGAATACGAAACAGTAGTTGACAATTACTCACGGTCTCTCTCAATTTACTTTTTTGTCCTTGCAAGTTTCTGTTGTTTTCTTGATAAATGGGGGCATTTTTTTCAATGTGATTGCATTCCTAGTCAACACTTACATGAAAATTGTCAAACCTTTATTTAATTCAAAGTCGAGAATTTTTTGAAATATTTAATATTTAAAGTTGTTGGTCAAATAAGTAAAAAAAATTTGGCATTGCGAATAAGTAAAAATCACTTTATAGGTAACCAACATATTTATTAACGAAGAATAGATAAAAAAATAAATTACAAAACACACCATACGAGTAAGACACATTTTGAAAACATTTCATATTCTAACCTAGTGGTCTCTTAATCAACGGTTCAACACGAACATAATTATGAAAATTGTTCAAGTATTAACCCTCCCTATTAAATTATAGTTTCCTTAAATTTTTAATATCATTTTATTTTCTTTTTCCATGAAAGAAAATGGAGACAGAGAATAACCTTAAAATAGATATTACGTACAAAGTAAGTTACTATTTAATAAAAAAATCGATTGTTTCCATACAGTGGAAGAACAAATTAATTAGTGTACGAAATGGTTGACTAAATAATTGATTTTAATCAATTTGAACCAAATATTAGAGTGGGTCTGGACCACCTATTTAAGTGGATTATAATTTAAACACGTTCTATTTTGTGAGTAGATGATTATAGTATATTTGATCTTGCAAAACTATTTACGGGTGAATGAAAAATTATTGTCAAATGTTGACACCTTGAAACTTGAATTGTAAAAAGAAGTGGGAAATTTATATCCAACATTAGAAGATAAAAATATTTGTGACTACTTTATATATCCATAGTTTGACAATTGGGTTTGGGTCCCAAGGGATATCAATAGTATTTGAAAAGGGAGAGACATAGATCCTATTGGGTTCGATCCAAAGGCCCACACGCGTGCGCCGTCGCGGGTCAAAATAAAGATTTATTTATTTTATTTAAATGTTTCGAATTTAATTAATTAATTAATTTAAAAAGTGTCTGTTTGAATTGAAGACATGTCTTTTCAGATTTGTCTATTCAAATCATAACTGTTGGGGTTAAAACTAACATAACTCAAGAGCTGTGTCCATTCAATTTGAACCTTTTGACATGCTATAAATAAGTCCTCCCGGTTTGCATAACATTAATTCAAGTTCCAAACTTTCTGCGTCCAAATCAAAATTATTTTCTTCCTTGCATTTTCAAACAAGAATACAAAAACACTCCCGGTTCGCTGTTTTTGTGATTCGAAGTGCTGTCATCGCAAGAAGGGATCGTTGTATCTTAGGAGACGATTGTCATCAGTCCGTGAGCACCATAGCAAGATAAATTCGTCTTAAAGGCATATAATCGAACTCTAGCTTTGATCCACCATTTTTAGTATTTGCAAATTTCTGAAATTGTTTTTTCATTAACAAGTAAGTGTATAATATAATCTGCACTATTCATATAATATATAACCAACAATTAGGTACTCACGTTTTACTTGGGATGAATCATGAATATGAAATACAGATAGAAAGTGTTTCAAATTTGGGACGAATCATTTGTTCTTGATACCCTTCACTATGTGATGGGTATGACATGTCACAATTTTGAGACCAATCTTTTGTTCTTGATATACCCTTCATTGTGTAACTGATAGGATGCGTCACAAATTTGAAATTTTGGACAGTTCTTTTGTCCTTGATACTCTTCATTGTGTGCAAATTTGGGACGGATTTTTTGTTCTCGGTCTTGATTTGGTATTATTGTAATTTTAAGAAAACTAGTTTTTATTGTGCTGAAAAAAAATTCAACCATAAGAAGAATTGTTTTTGATAAACTTTTGTTTTATAATTGTTGTGTGTTTCAAAATTAGTATTTTAGCGTTTTGTAAAAACAAAAGTAATGTATTGACGTGCCTATATACAATTACTTAAATGGATATTAATTATAATAATATCCTTTTATATGTAATATTATTAATATTATTATTATTATGTAAAATTTATTTTTAATTTTATAACAATATGTAATATTATCAAGTGGAAAAAAAATAAATCTAGTAAATCCAAAATTTGTAAAATTACAAAATAAAAGCATAGTCCATATAGTATAAATAAATTAATTTGATTAATTATGGTTAAAAGTGATATTTTAATTATAGATAATTAGATAAGCTAAAATCAAAATCTGAATAGCTACTTTTTTACTATTTCTCAAATTTTGCTATTAAATGTTACGTACTTAAGTTTAATTTTAATTTTCTTTCTACTTGTATTTTTTTTATATAAAATTATCTCTTTTATATCAAGACTAGATGATGAATATTTATGATTCATTCTCTTTCAAAATTAGTTGTTTAATCATCTTGTATAAAAAAATTATTTTAAGACTTAAAAAGATAATTTACATGTATTGTATCGCAGTTGACGAGTAAATCTTTCCAAGTTCAAAAAAGAATTTTTATTATTATATTGATTTTACAGTACAATATCTAATTCCCTATATGGTATTAAACTAATTATCTAATTAATATTTACAAATAAATTATTTATATTTTTTAGTCCAATTGTTTAGTTCAATGAATGGTCATGCAGCATCAAGAACAAAATTTCAAAAAATAAAAATTCAATAAATTTATATTCTAATATAAATTGAAAATCAAGAACAAGAGTTTACTACAAAGGCTTGTGGCACAAATTGAGGAGAGATGAGAGAGGCAAGAGGGAGATATGAGTAAGAGGAGATTTGGATTGAAATTTTGAGGGGTGTGGACAGAATTCTTAAAGAATTTGGTATTCATATTTTTGAGCTCGAAATTTATGCAAATCTGTTTAAATCTTATAATTAATGAAATCTTTAAAAATCCACTAGGTAATTGGGGACACCTAAATTTCTAAAGAATCTATTTAAATTTCAGTTGAGAACACCTAAATTTCAATTGAATCTATTAAAATCTGAATTAGGAAAACCAAAATTTACATGGATTTTTAAAATCCATTCAAATCTAAGTTGAGGAGACCCCCTTTAATCAATTTTTTAAATATAAAATTGATGAAATTGTTAATAGTAATGTGAATCCTCAAATAATGGATCTAATTGCCTTTCGAGCTTAGAGACGACGGATGATCTATTTATTAGTTTTATTCTCTAGGAACTTAGCTAACATAGCTATTTGATCATTGATATACTTCCAAATCCATCATATCATTCATATTTTTGACTGAAAATAGTTTTACTTCTTTATATTTCAAGAATTGTTCTCTTTTTAAAATTTTACTCAAAATATTTGTTTATTTACGACATTCACTTGAACTATTTGGAATAAAATCAATGTAAAATTACTATTTTTAATAAAAAGACCACAAATTCAGGAAAATTCATAGAATTCCATATGAATATATTGAAATTTATAATCTAGAATTCTGTTGAAATTTTATAAATTCTGTAGAATTCTATTCAAATTCATTAAATCCATTTAAATTTATAATATTAACAAATATTTCAAAATATTTTATTTTTTTTTATTTTTAAGTTTATCGAATACTTAAAATAATTTTTGATTGTTAACAATTGAAAGTTGAGTTCTAAAATTAATTTCAAACGAGACTATAATAACTTTCATTTTTCAGTGTGTGACGAGTCGCCTTTTCTTCGATATGTATTGTTACTTCACAAAGTCCCATATCGAGTGAATTCGTGCTGGACAAGTCATCTAGAAAAGCAGAATCTTTACATTACCTCATCAAATTGGCTGTTTACAGGGCGTATCATGTGTAGCCTACGAAACACAATCCTAATTTTGCTATTTGAGTAATTATTCACCCGCCTTGCTGTACAATATTCAGGTCACACAAACTACTGGCCTAATTCTTTGAATCGTGTTAGGGTTTGTTTGGTTTTTCTTAAAAAAATGTTAAAAAATTGAAGTTAAAGTTAACAATTAATTTTAACTATATATTTTATGAGACCTAACTTTTTAACTACACATTTCATCAATTTTTATCAAATCTACTAAAAACTGATTTTTAAGAAAATCAAACGGACACTTTAGTCTTTTTTAAAGAAAAATATAGAAAAAATTATATAGTACACTAATGTCGAATATCATATGAACGTGAACGTGAACATGAACATGAGCATAGACGAGATCTTAAGAAATGAATAAGAGAATGAACTTATCAAATTTATGGGGTCGAGTCGGCTTTTAAGAGAGTTGGTTGTTTCATTCTACATCATACCGACAAAGTCCTTGGTGTAATTAGCATTGAATTCACATGAATACGAGGATGAACTCATTGGAGTTTGCTGTAACCTAATTAATTATTTAGGAAACTTAATTAGGTACCAAACCGCAAGTGTGGGCTAAAACCGAATTTTTCCCACGTGCCAGCCGGCCCGAAGGTTGTTGTGGCAAGCTCTACCACATGAATTTCAGCTACCTACTCTTATTCACCTCTATATAAATACCATACCACACTCCCATCACTTTGTCACACCTGATAACAAATTCTTCCTCTTTCTTTACAACTTCAACTTTGTCGAAAAAATGGTTACGGTCGAGGATGTTCGTCGGGCTCAACGGGCCGAAGGGCCAGCCACGATCATGGCCATCGGCACTGCAACTCCACCAAATTGCGTCGACCAGAGCTCATACCCAGATTACTATTTTCAAATCACTAATAGTGAACACAAGACTGATCTTAAAGAAAAATTCAAGCGCATGTGTAAGCTAGCTATTTATTATTTCTCTCCACTTTTAAGAATTTTTTTTTTCCAACTCGTGACACGTTTTTAAGGTTGATACTAAACATAACACACGTGTGGCCTCTCATTTGTGTACATTAAAGACAAAGCAAACAGAGTATGATCATCATTTTTTGTTTTGTTTTTCATTACAATCATGGCCTCTTCCAGTAATTAAAGAGCTCCGCCGTGTGGGTGGTGGCTGATAAATCAGTACGGTGGTTGCATGGAAGTTTTACGTGTCCAACTGTCCATGTCGGTTTCGAGGCCGTAGTTCAGCCATTATTAAGGCATCATGCAAATGAAAGATACATGCTTTTACTGGCAGTTATAAAAAATGTCCATTTCTAGGGTCTTCTCAAGCTATTTTCTAAATCTCCTCCATTTATTTTTGTTTTTGTTTTTTGGTGTTTCTATACGGAGAATCAAATCATTAAATTCCATGAATGTCACAGTTTCATGATTTTTATTTTTTGGTTATGGGATAAAATACTCTGATTGTGTTTAAACACTACTTTTTAGCCACTTCTAATACTGACAAAAGTACTTTTTCTCTCCCATCTTAAAAGTTAACTTCCAAGACAATTCAAACATGATCACTAAAGTGTCACGTCAAATTGTTAAGAAAAAAAGTCAATTTGTTTTACTTAATTTTTATTAAATTCCTTTGTAATACACAAAGATCTCGGTGTAATTTATTACTTATAGATTGATTTTTATGTATAATTTTTTAATTAATTTATAAATTTATTATGTTTCAGGTGATAAATCGATGATCAAGAAACGTTACATGTACTTGACTGAAGAAATCTTGAAGGAGAATCCAAATATGTGTGCATATATGGCTCCATCCCTTGATGCTAGGCAGGATATTGTGGTGGTGGAAGTGCCTAAATTAGGCAAGGAAGCTGCCCAAAAGGCCATAAAGGAATGGGGTCAACCCAAATCGAAAATCACCCACCTCGTCTTCTGCACTACTAGTGGGGTCGATATGCCCGGGGCCGACTACCAGCTGACGAAACTCCTCGGGCTCCGCCCTTCTGTCAAACGCTTCATGATGTACCAACAGGTATTGAGTACTCTTGGAGTTGTATATATCTTAAAAGTTGTTTGTGTTAAATTAATATTTTTATAATTAATCAATGTGATAGGGTTGCTTTGCTGGTGGCACGGTCTTAAGAATGGCCAAGGACCTGGCGGAGAACAACAAAGGAGCCCGCGTTCTCGTGGTTTGCTCGGAGATCACCGCCGTAACGTTCCGGGGCCCGGCTGACACGCACTTGGACAGCCTTGTGGGTCAGGCCCTGTTCGGGGATGGCGCAGCCGCCGTTATAGTCGGTTCGGATCCGGTGGTCGGGGTGGAGCGGCCACTTTTCGAGGTGGTTTCAGCTGCTCAAACTATTCTCCCGGATAGTGATGGTGCCATCGATGGACATTTACGTGAAGTGGGATTAACATTCCATCTTCTAAAAGATGTTCCGGGCCTGATATCAAAGAATGTTGAGAAAAGTCTAAAAGAGGCATTTGATCCTCTGAATATATCTGATTGGAACTCAATTTTCTGGATTGCACATCCTGGCGGGCCTGCAATTTTAGACCAGGTGGAGTCAAAATTGGGCCTGGAGCCCGAAAAACTTCGCGCAACCAGACACGTCTTAAGTGAGTACGGGAACATGTCGAGCGCCTGTGTGCTATTTATTATGGATGAAATGAGGAAGTCCTCGACCAAGGAGGGGCTGAGCACCACTGGTGAAGGTCTGGAGTGGGGTGTCCTATTCGGGTTCGGGCCGGGCCTAACAGTTGAAACTGTCGTGCTGCATAGCGTGCCAGTTTGATAGCCAATTTGTGTTTCACATATAATATGTTAGTTATGTATTTCGGCCCGGTCTCGGTCTCGGTCTGATGTTATTTTTATGATTGAAGTGTATGTATTGGATTGCTAGTAATGCTACTATAATAAAAATATGTTGTTCTAATATTATCATAAGGAAATTATGGTCTTCCTTGTACAATATATATATGTCTCAAATATATATATATATATATATATATATATATATATATATATATATATATATATATATATATATATATATATATATATATGTCACAAATATATATATTTTTAATCTATTGTTATGAAATATTTTTGATAATTTTGTATTTTATTTTTATATCATTATATAATCTTATATTAAGATTTAGTTCTTTGTTATTGACTAAGTTTATAATTGTTGGCCATTTTAATTATCTCATATTAAAAGTTAAAAATAAACTAGTCAATAGTCATGATTAACAATGTCATTTACTACCGATTTTCATTTCTCGATTTCTCCTATTCGAAATATAATTGTGTTCATAATCTCGTTCCTACTTTTTGATGTTGTTTTCAATATTCTAAAATACTCAAACGATGTGATATCTAACCCATTTTGATTCTTTTAACATAATAGCTACAAAATTCTACATTCGATATTCTTAAATAAACATTAATCACAATAACATTTATTCACCAAGTTTACTCATAAAACTTTATTCACCAAGTTTGATAGGCTTCTTGATATGACTAACTCACTTCTCAAATGTTCAAGAATTACTATAATACTAGATTCCTATCAAATTATTTTGTAAATTATGTTTAATTAACAAAATATATTTAATTTTAACCTCTTTACTAGATAATATAATAGATTTTAATTTTAAATTTTAAATAACTCTGTGACATGTTTAATTAATAAAGAAAATAAAACATAATACATATATAAGGGAGCGGCTCGGTCTGGTGTGTAGTAAAAAATGCAATAAAAATAAACTTATCACGTCGACGATAGAGTACAAGACAAAATTTAAAGAACTACACTTTATACGTCCTAGTCATATTTCTCATTATCATAATGTCTTTTCGACTCATTGTTAATTTCGGACTCACTACGTACTTGAAAGAGATTGTGATCGTAGCGTCTCTTCGATTTATTGTCAATTCCGTACTCGTTAACTGATAGAAATAATTATAAAATGTATTCAATCCAATTTTCAAAATTCGAAACTCTCCCAAAAAAAAATTGAAGAAAAAAAAATCCCGAAAAGGCTAAAAGTAGTAAAACATCAAAGCAAAAGCACTTTACAAGAAATAGACACCAGCCGTACCTAACCATGGTTTATGGCCAAGCGACATCCATATGCCAGCGGGACCGCATGCACCAACGTGGCTACGATTTTGGCCACTCTAACCACCTAACCCTATGCCTTTTTAAGATCTTCACCGTCAGCAGCTCATTTGTCCAACAAAATGACAAACGAACCACCTTTTTCAATCCCATTGCATGTATGCCTCTGAACCCGACCGTAGAGTGCCACATATCTTGTCTCAACATTAACCGTCCCAACCATATTTGTATTTCATGTCCTATTTATTTAGAATTAATGATGTGGGCCTTGATTTTTGGATTTTGGCTTATAATAAATAAGTAGTAAATTATGAATTTTACGAAATGTGTAATTAAGAGTATGTTTGTGTGTATTTATAAGTACTTATAAATTGGTCAAACATTATTTTCATTCACACATTTCATAGGACCACAACTTTATCAACACATTTCGTATGATCACTGCTTATAATCTACAAAAATCTAAAAAGTATGTTTGATCAACTTAAATTATATTTTAAGCTTTGCCAAATATGGACTAAGACTACTAGATTTCGATTTTGGTAGTTAATGTTGGAGTATGTAGTAGGTGGAAGTTGATGTTGGAGTGGAGTGTAACGACATTATCGACCTTTGGGACTTATAAATTTAATGTTAATTTGCCACGGACCCTTAATAGTTTAGGGGGGTGCAGAGGCAACACCATGCGATATGATATATGGGTATTTTTTAGATTTTCTTAATATTTTGTACGGGTTAAGGTTAGTATATTGTAATTCTATTACTTTCATTAGTGAAAAATAACTGATTCACTCTCGTTGGATAATTTTATTATCAAACCACGTAAATATGTATGTTTTCTCTCTTGTTTTCTTTTTCATTCCATACAATCAATCAATATTCTCGCACGTTACGCTAATATATAAGTAAGCAACATATAGAGTTTCTAAGTGTACAATGTTAAGTTACTTCGTATTAAACTTTATGATCAGAAGTAGAATTTCGTAGTTACAGATTTGAACTTAAAATATTTATCTCATTTGATATCACCAACCATTTCATTTAAAACTTTTTAAGTTATTGGAAACCATATGAACTTACTTATCTATAATTTTCAACAAATCAATTTGTCCTTAAGAAATTTTTATTCTAATGACTTTATAATTAATCAATTATGTTGAGTTTTGTGAGTTGTTTGATTATAAATTAAAGATCAAAATGATGTGTTGTGTTATAAATGACATATTTGTGGGGCCTTGAATTGATTTTCTAAATATGTTTAACGTTAATTAATAATGACGCACCCTCTAATTATTGGACCTCCTCAAGTATAGGATTCTCATGTAATTTGATTGATAATCCCATGATAGAAATTGCAAAGATAGTTGAAAAGAAAAAGTCTAAATCACTTTTTTTTTCTCTTCTTTATTTTGCAAGAGAGAACATGTTTAGATATTAAAAAATAATAATTACTAAATGGTTTAAAATTTGAAGATTGGTTAAATTATTTCAACAACGTTCAATAAGAGAATTTGAATTCGACACGCTATACTAAATTCATGAAAGTTTACTTGGACGTTTACCACTTTATTGCATACAGACATAAGATTTAGAAAGTACATGACGCCTAATTTTCAATTTTTTTGCTAAGTATATTGTATTACAATCAATGTTCTAAAAAAACGTAAAACGTAGTTAGGCGTAGAGGTTCAGTTTCAAATTTTTTGAACTTAGATAAGGTCTAAGCGAGAGCAAGACAGAGACAAGAAGAGAGCAGAGCGTGAGACATGGTTAGGCGTAGAGACAGCGCTTAGTGGACTTTTTAGAACATACGATATATCATTTTAATTTTATCTAACTTAATGTAGTGAAGATCTCGTGTAATTATTTTAGAATCTAGTTGTTAGGTTTCATATTTCAAAAGAAATCCAAAAAATTTGTGGATGTAGGCATTGTTATACATGGAGCACTTTTCTCCACAAAATATACTAAGACGTGGAGCAACATTTTTGAACATATTACCATAGCAAGTGGACACTGTGGACTTGAGTTCAATAGTACGTAGCTCATTTTGTCAATTAATGTCCATGACAAGTGGCAGTGCTTTAATCAAATGTTAAATACACTTCCCAAGTGTGACGTGTAATTAAGTCTACGGGAATGGCCACGTCAGTCGTCTTTAATTTTAGCGGTCAATTAAGTATGTTCTGTAACTTTGTCTTGCGGAACCCTACGGAGTGCTTTGATTGCAATTATGTCTGCAATTATGTCCTATGTAAGTTAACAATTGGTCATTAATGGACAAGAACAAATAGAAAAAGACACGTAAAAGAAAAGAAAAAAGTCTGTCTGGTTTCTATCTTTGCCATCTCTAACCCCTATCAAGCCTCATTTCTCAGTATTGGCCCCTTGTTCGCCATCGTCCAAGCTATTTTTTAAAATGAATATTGATTTATTTTTTTATTTTTGTTTACTTGAAAATGAGGGTATAATTTTATTATTCTCCAAAATCCTTCCAAATTGGATGATATCCATAACTAAGGAGCCCAAGTGCTAAAAAAGTTAAATTAGAAACTCAAATGCTAAAACGAATTGATTGAATACCCAAGTGACAGTTTGTGAAAAGGTTGGAACCTCCTACGCCAATTTTTTTTTTTTTTGCCCCTTTATGTCTCGACAGTGAAGCTTTTTGTTTCTTTAAAATATCCAATTGATTAAAAGTGCTCTAATTCATTTTGAAGCTGGAAAATATTTTCAATTTTTTTTTTTCACTACAAATTCAAGATTAATCAAATTATATTTTTCCTATAATTTAACCTCATATTTCATTCTTAATAGCTAGACCGTGAAGAAGACATAAGCCTCTTTAGAGATCGGGATAAGTAGCGGGGTTGTCTCTTGTATAGGGTTTCAAATTTATTTTTATGTATACGAGCTAAAGTCAAAGTAGAAAGGGCTCCAAATCGATAGAATACTTAGAGGCTAGAGCATACATCCACAACACAAAATTCTTAGAGCCTAGTTGAGTTAATTTATTTTTGGGTTAAAAAGTTGTTCATTAATTGTGCTTATAAATGAAGAATCAATATTCAACTTTGTTTTAGTGGATAAAGATTAATTGGTTCAATTTAATTGACTAAACTTGGTTGGACAAGAGTCGAACAAATCTTGGCTAAGGCCATATTAGAACTTACATTCTAAAAATTCAGTAGTCACTTCGATAGTTTCAATAAAACAATTGTAATCTTTGAATTTACAATGAGTAAAGATAGGATTGGGAAATTGGACATGAAGCAATACACAGTTACAAACATGAACATACAAACACTTGGGAAAATTGGCAAAAAAAGAGCCAAAATAAAAAGGTATTGTGTCAAAAGGTCTAACAATTGGAAAGACAAGAAAATCATGCAGAATATTGCAATCATCTATTATATATTGACGTGTTTTGTTTTCGTATTGAGTACGAATATAAAGAGGAAAAATTAGGTTTAACATTCAATGACTTTTCTGGTTCTTTTTATAGTTTGTACAGAAAGTAGAATATTGTCAATGTAATTTTTTTTTAACGATACTCGAGGATTCGGATGAATGAGAAATTTAATATGATTGTAACATTTTATCATATTTTTGACCGTGTGCGATTTTTCGATCCAATTTTGGAGTTTGTCACATAAATTCTGGTGTTGTTTTTCTTTTCCCTATTTTCTTAATATTTTTCTCAACGAGAATCTCGTGATTGAATCAAAGTATTGGTCTCAATTCCCAACACACATACAATACAACTAACTATATGTTTTTTCTCATCTCAACAATGGAGAATTTGAAATTGATGCCCCATATTTTATTCTTTCTGTAAAGAAAAATAATCCTACAATTTATTTTTCTTTTTATTAAATTGGCTTTCTTAATTCTTAATTATTTTGATTAATCTAGTTAAAGGTAATTACTTGAATATTTTAAATATATAACTACATAAGATCAAATCCCCTAAACTCAGAAGGATTAAGAGACAAAGGATATGTACAACTTTGATAATTAAAATGTTTGATTAATATTCAAAGTCTCATTCCACAATTTTAGTAGTAAAAACTTGTAGGTGATTTGTTCAAATAGTGTTTCACCAAATTAGGTGTCTTTCATTAAAAATTTAGTATTGCATTAGATTAGGGTCCTCTTTGCAATTTTAGATTTGGATAGCTTTTAAGTAATTTTTTATAAAAAAAAATTGAAGAAATGTGCGATTGAAAGATTAATAAAAGTTGTAAGTCCTATAAAATGTGTAGTTAAAAATTAATTATTGACTGTAACTTTTATTTTTATCTACACATTTCGTAGAACTCGCAATTTACTACACACTTGTTATCCACACGTTCTATAAAACTCACAACTTATATATACTTAAAAAATAATTTTATCGCTGTCAAACATGCTATTAGTCTGAGTGTGCTAAAATTGATTATGACTTCTTAATTGCACGTTTTAAGTGTCGTATAATTTGCAACCAGACATTTAACAAAAAGTGGTTCAACATTTTGAACAAATTCTAGTGTAACACATACACCACCAATCTTTTAAATCAAAATAAATAATTGAATGTATAAATGTATAATTTATTCAACCTCCTTATAAGTTGTACTATTCTAGATCTAGACTTTACATTTTCAAAGTTGGCATGAACTTTAAAAGTCTTCGTAAAATCCTATAATGAAAATAGATATTTAAGAGCGATCAATTCTTTATTAATGTTTGCATTAAAGGCTTTAAGGGTTTAGAATTTTTAGATTAGTAAATGTTATTAAATTTTTACTTATTTTACCTTATAAGTTGTTTTCTTGTAGTCATAAGTAAAAAGTTCATTCATTTATAAGTTTTCCCATTTATTTTTACATAGGCAGAGGTAGATATTTTATTAATTAAATTCATTTTATAATTTTTTTTTTAACTATTTGACGAAAACTTAACAGAATATGTAAACTACTACAACTAAAAGAAAGATAATAAATTAAGGAAGAAGGCGTTGACATTATAAAGATTACAGAGACATTTCGGGCAGACTAAACGACTATGACTACAATACACGTGATGAGTGATAGCGAAAAGCAATGTAGAAGTTCATTAATGACATATTAAATAGAGTTCGTAAGTTAAATACTTAGGTTCCGTACCTACTATTTTAGCCTATAGAGCATTTAGGTTTCCAACTTTCTATTTAGATCATCTGAGTTCTCATGCAACTTTTTGCTTTTGTAGCATTTAGGTCCTCTGTAAATAAAAATGGTGTCTTCGGCTATTAAAAAGTCCAATTTTGTCTTAAAAAGACCATTACTTACACGTTTAGTGTTAATTAAAATCACAAGGAAAAGAAAAAATATTATATTTGTTATATGTTACAAAGTGATATTAGTTATCATACTTTAAAAAGTTTACTTATAATATGATAGATAATTTCACTCTTATATTTATGAGCATAAAAGTTGGATTCGAATGAGAGCCCAAACGAGAGAGGCGAGAATATCTTGATTATAACATTATGAATTGGATGATAACGTTAAATGGTAAGCTTTTGTGCTCGACTTGAAGAAAGCTCGAAAACATGTAATAAGGTACAAAGTAATTGTGCACTTGATGATAATAAAAGCTATAATGATATGTATTTATTATTAAATAATATTGTACAAGATTAAGGAAGAAATTAACCTTAAAATCTTGAGCTAATTAGCTCATATACCCACTTTTTGAAAAAAATTCAAAATATACTCTATTTTAAATCTTATTAATATATACCCTAAACTTAAAAAACTTTAATGAAAAATACCTCTTTTATATTATACAAATAATTCCTTTCATTAGCCAAAATACATAAACACACGACTTCATGAATCCCACTCACTCCAATGTCATCGATCCGCCATCTAAGCCGCCGGACCTGGAGTCCAATGTAGCCGGCCTCTTCCCGCCGACCAACCCACAACCAACCACCGGCCTTACGCCATTCAAATCAGTCCCCACAGCCTAAAACAGCCTCCAGCCCGCGATAGCCCTAAGTGAAGCCCCTAGCGCCGCCACACTGGCATTCACTTGCCGTGCGTTCGTCGGCGACCTGGTCGGTGCGCCTCCCTTGGGCGAGCATTTTGCTGGTTCCATAGGGGCACAAGGGGTGGCGTCTACTGTCCTTCCACCGGTTTCCACGCGTGGGTTGATCCGCCGCTCTGACATCCACTTGCCGTGCGTCCGCCGGCGACCCACTGGTCGGTGCGCCTCCCTTGGGCAATCATTTTGCTGGTTCCATAGGCGCACAAGGGGTGGCGCCTGCTGTCCTTCCACCGGTTTCCACGCGTGGGTTGATCCGCGACACCTTCCAAGCAACCGGGTTGGACCCGGTCATTTTGGTTGACACGCCCACCTCAGCCAATTCATCTGGGTTCAAACCTGATATGGTGCACCTCTTTTGAAGCTTGGGATGGAGCACACCTCAATTGAGAACTCCCTGGTCCACTTAGCCGCGTCCACCACCACTTCTCTACAACTCGCGCCCACTCAGCCGCGTCCACCACCCTCCTTTATCGTTATTTGATTTATCCATTTCTATATCTTGTGGTAATGTTTGGCGGCAAAAATGTGGTGATTTTTTGGCGATGAATTTAATAGAAGTGGTAGTTTATGGCAGTTGATGTTGTAGTGATGATTGGATTGATGATAGAGACAATATGTGGTTATGGTGGTGGTGGTGGTGGTAACACGTGTTAATCTAATTTAATTAAAATAACATATGTGTTACCATAATTTAAATTAGTTATGGTGGTAGAGTATGGTAAATGGTGGTGCTAGAACTATGCAGTAGTGTGGAAAAATTATGGTTGTTATAACACAAGTGCTATTCTGATTTTAATTATAATAACACGTATGTTACTACATTTGAATTTGAATTTGAATTTGATTGTGGTTGTGGTGGTAGTAGTGGTGGTATAAGATGATTGCTAATAGTAACATATATGTTACCAGTGTAAAAATATTGATTTTAATGAAAATTATAAAGTAATATATACGTTACTTATGTAAAAACGTTGTTTTCAAAAAAAAAATTGAAAATTGAATTTTAAATGAAAATAATATATTTTCTTAAAAACTATAAAAAGAAGATAAATTATAAATTATTGATTTTAATAAAGACGAGTAAATAACATATAGTAACACATATGTTACTAGTGTAAAAATTATTGATTTTAAAAAAAATGATGAAGTAACATATACGTTACTCGTATGTATTGGTGGTTGTAACATTTGTGTTACCATATTTGTGGTGGATGTGATTATAGTTGGGGATGGTGGTAGCGGATTTGAACCCGATTGTGGTGGTAGTGGTGATTGTATAAAAAGAGTTGTAGTAGTGATATAAGGCAATTGGTAGTAGTAACATATATGTTACTAATGTAAAAGTTATTGATTTTAATGAAAATGATGAAGTAACATATACGTTACTTGTGTAAAAATGTTGTTTTAAAAAAAAAATTAAAAAATGAATTTTAAATGAAAATAATGTATTTTCTTAAAAATCATAAAAAGAAGATAAATTATAAATTATTGATTTTAATGAATACAAGTAAATAACAGATAGTAACACATATATTACCATTGTAAAAATTATTGATTTTAAAAAAAATGATGAAGTAACATATACTTTACTCGTGTATATTGGTGGTGGTAATACTGGTGTTATCATAATTTAAAATATGGTAACACATGTGATACCATATTTGTGGTGGATGTGATTATAGTTGTGGATGATAGTAGCGGATTTGAACCCGATTATGGTGGTGCTGATGCTGATATAAGACGAGTGGTAGTAGTGGTAGAAGACGGTTGGTAGTAGTAACATATATGTTACCAATGTAAAAAATTATTGATTTTAATGAAAATGATGAAGTAACATATACGTTACTCGTATAAAAATGTTGTTTTCAAAAAATAAAAAATTAAAAATGAGTTTTAAATGAATATAATTTATTTTCTTATAAATTATAAAAAGGAGATAAATTATAAATTATTGATTTTAATGTAGACGATGAAATAAAATATAGTAACATATATGTTACTAGTGTAAAAATTATTGATTTAAAAAAAATGATGAAGTAACAAATTCGTTATTCGTGTGTATTGGTGATGGTAACACCTGTGTTATTTTAATTTAAAATATGGTAACAAATATGTTACCATAATTGTGGTCGATGTGATTATAGTTGTGGACGGTGGTAGTGGATTTGAATCTGGTGGTGGTGGTAGTATAAGACGAGTGGTAGTAGTGGTAGAAGACGATTGGTAGTAGTAACATATATGTTACCAGTGTAAAAATTATTGATTTTAATGAAAAATGATGAAGTAACATATAAGTTACTCGTGTAAAAATGTTGTTTTAAAAAAAAAAAATTGAAAAAAAAATCTTAAATGAAAATAATGTATTTTCTTAAAAATTATAAAAAGAAGATAAATTAAAAATTATTGATTTTAATAAAGACGAGGAAATAACATATAGTAACACATATGTTACCAGTGTAAAAATTATTGATTTTAATAAAAATGATGAAATAACGTATACGTTAGTCGTGTGTGTTGGTAGTGATAACACTTATGTTATCCTAATTTAAAATATGGTAACACATGTGTTACCACATTGGTGGATGTGATTATAGTTGTAAATGGCAGTAGCGGATTTGAATCTGATTGTGGTGGTGGTGGTATAAGACGAATGGTAGTAGTGATAGAAGGCGATTGGTAATAGTAACACATATGTTACCGGTGTAAAAATTATTGATTTTAATGAAAATGATAAAATAACATATACGTTACTAGTGTAAAATGTTGGTTTAAAAAAAATTGAAATATGAATTTTTAATGAAAATAATGTATTTTCTTAAAAACTATAAAAAGAAGATAAATTATAAGTTATTGATTTTAATGAATACGAGAAAATAATATATAGTAACACATATGTTACCAGTGTAAATGGTGGTGGTAGTAGTAGTGGAAGGCGATTGGTAATAGTAATTTATCGGTGTAACAATTATTGATTTTCATGAAACTATGAAGTAACATATACGTTACTCGTGTAAAAATATTGTTTTAAAAAAATTGAAATATGAATATTAAATGAAAATAATGTATTTTCTTAAAAACTATAAAAAAAAATTATAAATTATTGATTTTAATGAAGATGATGAAATAACATATAGTAACACATATGTTACTCATGCAAAAAAATGTTGTTTTTAAATAAAAAATTTGAAATATTTATTTTAAATGAAGCTAATGTATTTTTAAAAAAATTATAAAAGGATATAAATTGTAAAGTATTGATTTTAATGAAAATGATGAAGTAACACATATGGTAATAATATGTTACATATGTTGAAATCTGTTTTCAAATGAAAAATGAAAATTTTGATTTTAAATAAAAATAATATATTTTTAAAAAATTATAAAAAGAAAGAAATTCTAAAATATTGATTTTAATGAAAAATGAGGAAGTAACATATATGTTACTAGTATTAAAATGATGTTTTAAACTAAAAATTGGAAGATTGATTTTAAATGAAAATAATGTATTTTTAAAAATTTTATAAAAATAGAGAAATGGTAAAATATTGATTTTAATGAAATATGTGGAAGTAACATATATGTTACCCGTGTAAAAATGTTGTTTTAAAATTAAAAAAAATTGAAATAATAATTTTAAAGAAAAATAATGAATTTTTTAAATAATTATAAAATATTGATTTTATTGCAAATGAGCAAGTAACACATAGTAACATATATGTTACTAGTATAAAAATATTTTTAAAAAATAAAAAATTGAAATATTGATTTTAAATTAAAATAATGTATTTTTAAAAAATTTCTAAAATATAAAAATAGTAAAATATTGATTTTAATAAAATATGAGAAAGTAACATATATAGTAACATATATGTTACCCATGAAAAAATATTGTTCAATGAAAAATTAAAATATTAATTTTAAATGAAAATAATATATTTTTTAATAAATAATAAAATGAGTAAATTATAAAGTATGAAAAAATGAAAATATTGATTTAATGAAAATACTATATTTTTAAACAATTATTAAAGAAAATAAATTGTAAAATATGATTATAATTATTATTATATTTAAAATAGTATACAAATATGATAGTTGGTGGTGGTAACACGTGTTAATCTAATTTAAATTAAAGTAACATATGTGTTATCATAATTTAAAATAGTATACAAATATTTATTTTGTTCGTTTAGGTGAAGATTCGAGTGTAAAGTCAAATATTTAATTGAAAGTGCATTTATTTTGACCATTAAAATTGCACTTATTTTAGCCACTAAAATCAAAGATTTGGATGACTAAACTTTGAACATGTATAAAGTTGAAGGACTTAAAATAAAAATTTTAGAGGACTTAATTGAAAGATAATTGAAAATTTGGGGACCAAAGTGTAAAGATGTATAAAGTTGAAGGACCTAAGATGCAATTTTTAGAGGACTTAATTGAAAGATAATTAAAAATTTAGGGACTAAAGTGTAAATATATAAAAGATTATGAACCTAAGATGTAATTTTTGGATGACATAATTGAAATATAATTGAAAATATAAGGCATAAAGTGAATATTATATAAAGTACATTGATTTACCATACAATAAATAAATGCCACATCATCATTCTACATTATAAAATATTATTTTTAATTAAATGATGTATTTTTTAAATCAAACCAAGAAAATGAGGTATTTTTTAAATAATAAAAAAGAGGTATTTTTCAACTTTTTTTTACAAAAAATAGGGCTCTTGTCAACTTTGCCCTAAAATCTTTCATTGTAACGGCCCATGAGTTATTGTGCCTAATGGGTCCAATAAACTGTGGGACAAGAATGGTTTGCCTGACAAAGAGTTCCCTAATTACATATTTTCATTGGGCTAGAAGAGAAGAAACTTACGATTCATTATAAAAAGAGAAAATTATGCCCTTTACATCTTTTAATCATTCATTTTTAAAAATAATGTTCACTTTATTTTATTTCAAAAATATTGTCAATATTAATGAAGAAATTCCCCAATTAAAACCCCCAATAATCTCTACCAGATCCCTTCAAAATTGTTTGTTCGAAAATCTCACAATACCCAATCCATTTAAATTCGATCATTCAAAGAACCCCAAAATTAGAAACATCAAGAATCTCTGTAAAATCACAAAACATTAAATCTCTTCATAATCTCCACGAAAAAAATTACATCCAATACCATTTTCAAAACCCTAATTTGAGAAAAGTGCTCTCAAAACTCAGAAATCTGTATCATTAATCATGTTTGTAGTCATACTGTAGATATGGATACCCCTCGTACCCATTCGAAAAACTGCTCACTTGAGGAGAAGAATGCGGAGAAGAGTAATTTTGTGAATGTCTAATATGATATGTAAAATGATTTGTTATATTTGGATTAGAAAGAAATATGATTTGTTACATTGCATTTTGCATTTGAGAAGATATGTTACTTCTAGATTAGAAAGTAACTTTTCACTTAGATTAAAAATAACATGAAGTGTTACACTACAGTGTAGGGCGTATTGTTAGGGATGACAAAGGACGGGAAGGGTCGAGGTTTTCTGGAGGAGGATCGGGGGCGAGGTGGGATAGGAGCTACTTGTGAAAATCTTGTAATTTGTTTATCCGTATCTAAGTTTTTGCAGATATGACGATTTTTCTAGCAAATTTCTCTATTTTAATCTGTGATGAAATGTTTTGTATTTTTATCAACTAGGATCATTGATTTTGCTATTTTCTTGGTAGATATATGAATGTAATTAATGGTATGGTAGACGATTTAGACGATGACGATTTCAATGGGATTCAATTTTATAAATTTTAGCTGCATACGGTCTTTGATTTACAGTTGGTTTTTTTTAGATTGTTTTCTATTTAATGGGAGGTTAGAATATTTAGGATTTTGTCGAGTTTTATGGAATTCAATTTCCTAAATTTAATGTGTATGGCAACCTAGTATTTTTTAAAATTACGCAGAAAAATATAGTATTTTGGCAATAAAAAATGTGAAAAATATTTTTGAAATACATTTTTACTTGATAAACCTAATAAGCTTTGAAATAATTACTTCAAAAAATGATAAGCGTCAAGCACTAAGTCGATTGATCAACCTAGCTAGCTTTGAAATAATTACTCAGCCAAAAATGGTTAAGTATCCAGCACCAGGTCATTTTATTAGAAATTTGACTTTTTGATGGTCAAATAAATGATTTCTGTCACTAAAGGATGATGGTCGTTCCATTTCAAGGTTAGGGACTTGGGATGTCAAAAATGAAAGATTGAAGAACCCCTCTCAAAAGATTTAAAAGTTTGGAACCTGAACTGAAATTTTCTCTTTAAAAAATTAACTCTCGATATTGATTAAATTTTACAAAAATCGTACGACGAAATCTTTTGTAATAATCACATATCAACATATATTATCGTAAATTCTATTTAAATTAAAATTACCAAATCATTCTATTATTTTATCAAAATGAGTCTATTTAAAAATTTGAGAAGTGATATATTGCCCATATCCATTGTTCCAATGTAATGTGCATCCGAGAGTGCATGCTTTAAATAGTTACCCGAAATGTCATAGATTATAAAATTAACAAATTACTGTGAACAAAATATATTGTGCACGTCTTGAATGTCATGTGCAAAGTTCTAAAAAACGTAAAGTTTAAGTGTGGAGGCCAAATTTCAAGTTTTTTAGGCTTAGGCGAGGATGAGGCGAGAGCAAAGCGTGAAAAAGTGTTTTCTTATTTTTTAATATTATTTTAAATATTTAAAAAAAAGATAAAAAAAATTTTAACTAAAAAGCGCGAGCCTAAGCGATAACTAAGCGCGTCTAGGTGTGATTAGGCGTGCATAGGCGCAAACTTTTTAGTTAAAAATATAGTTGATCAAAAAAGTGCGCGCCTAGGACCTATGCGAGGTGTGGAGGTCACGCCTCGTGCGTAGGCGGCGCCTAGACGTGCTTTTTAGAACATTGATCATATGTAATATTATTCTCTATGGTCGCTACTGCACACTATCGTACACTGAGAGTTCACTATCATAATGGCATAAAGTGATGTCATCACGCGCTCCTTACTAGTATGTCGTACAATAGTCATGCCCCTTATTGACACTAAATGAATCATAAAATTTCAAGTGTATAATCCATATAAATCGTACCGTTCATAACGCCTAGTCGATCACCATCAGGAACTCTTAGCACCATATACATACACTGGGTATGGCCAACATCTCGTTCATCGACCACTCAGTGATCTAATAGAGGTTATTAAAAGTTGGAATTTTATTTTAAAAGATCAACTTTGTTAAGAAGAATAGTTCAAACTCATATATTGGTTTACATAATCAATCCAAAATAACAGAAAACTCGTCGGTAGAGAAATTAGCGGCCGTCAAGAAAAGATTATACACTATTCTTAGATTTTTCCTGATGATGTAAGGAAGTTTGTTGGGAAAAGTGACATTTACCGACGAACAAACTCTTTGAAAGAAGTGACCTTTACCTACGAATTTTCTTTGCATTGAAAAAAAGTTCGTCGCTAAACGTCAATTTTCTTGTAGTGTATAATTGTTCATGCAAT
Source organism: Forsythia viridissima (assembly GCA_030279155.1). Taxonomy (NCBI): domain Eukaryota; kingdom Viridiplantae; phylum Streptophyta; class Magnoliopsida; order Lamiales; family Oleaceae; genus Forsythia; species Forsythia viridissima. Next base: position 52,152,380 of record CM059037.1, on the reverse strand, counting down.
ATTATCATTAAATATATAAATGTATCATTGTATATATAGCTTTATGTCAATGTTTAAATTATAATTATAACTGATCAAATTGGTTAAAAATATTTTTGATCCACATATTTTATAATATTCACAACTTACTAAACACTTATTATTCACACATTTCATAAGTTCTATAACTTATAAACACTTAAAAAATAATTTTAACATTTCGTAAAACACAAAATAATTTTCCACACAAATGGATCATCTCGACCCGCGCCGTTAGTGCCAATTCCAAAAAAAATGACTGCTTTTCTATTTTGAATTTGGCCACCAACTATGGCCATCATACTCGAGCTCAGCCCCAACTTGTACATAATTCCTTATGGCCTACCAAAAAAATGGGAAAAGATGAGTTTTACAATACCATCCAACTGCAATTTTTCATTTCTAGGAGGTCGCGCCGCACTTGAATCTAGTCCACCCTCACCTGTGCTGATGTTTTCATCGTGGAATACTAAAATCAAAATCAACTCTTCTTTAACAAAAACCCAACCAATAATATAAGGACAATTTTCATATTTGGGCATTTCAACTTCAAAATTCTTGTGTCTATTTTCAATGGTGGACAATTCTTGCAAGATGTGATCGAGTGCTTTTGTATTAGAATTGTTGAAAAATGAATGATTTAGCAAATTATCAGCCGATGACCTGTTCAAGAGGTCATCAACCAAACAGATAAATAGAAAATTCTTGAATGCCTCTGAAAATTCCTTCTTAACATTGTAAAAGATGATGATGCATTCAAGAAAAGATGATGCACTCTGCTTGAATTTTTCTCGATGATGTTAAAAAGTTTGTTGGGAAAAGTGACCTTTATCGAATACTTTTCTATGCATTGGAAAAAAATTCGTCGCTAAACGTTAATTTTTTTATAGTATATAATTGTTCGCACAATATTATTATTAAATATATAAATGTATTAGTGTATGTGTAGCTTTATGTCAATGTTCATCGCTAAACGTCGCCAATTTTTCGTACGCACTTTTTTTTCTTGCACAAAGTATTCATTCCCTCAATGACTTGTTTCGACAAACAATTTTATCGTAGGTAATATGTTTCCAAACGAACAAACCGTCGATAGAGAAATTAGCGGCCGTCAAGAAAACATGATGCACTCTACTTGGATTTTTCTCAATTATGTAAGAAAGTTTGTCGGGAAAAGTGACCCTTACCGACAAACAAACTCGTTGGAAGAAGTGACCTTTACCGACGAATTTTCTATGCATTGGAAAAAAGTTCCTCACTAAATGTCAATTTTCTTGTAGTATATAATTGTTCATGCAATATTATTATTAAATATATATAAATGTATCAGTGTTTATGTAGCTTTATGTAAATGTTCGTCGCTAAACGTCGCCAATTTTTCGTGCGCACTCTTTTTTTCTTGCACAAAGTATTTATTCCCTACACGACTTGTTTCGACAAAAGATTTTATCGTATGTAATATGTTTCCCAATGAACAAACCGTCGGTAGAGAAATTAGCGGCCTTCAAGAAAAGATGGTGCACTCTGCTTAGATTTTTCTCGATGTTGTAAGAAAGTTTATTGGGAAAAGTGACCCTTAATGACGAACAAACTCGTTGGAAGAAGTGGCATTTACCGACAAATTTTCTGTGCATTGGAAAAAAGTTCGTCGCTAAACGTCAATTTTCTTGTTTTATATAATTGTTCATGCAATATTATTATTAAATATATAAATGTATTAGTGTATGTGTAGCTTTATGTCAATGTTCGTCGCTAAACGTCGACAATTTTTCGTACACACTTTTTTTTTCTTGCACAAAGTATTTATTCCCTCCATAACTTGTTTCGACAAACAATTTTATTGTAGATAGTATGTTTTCCAACGAACAAACTCGTCGGTAGAGAAATTAGCGGCCATCATGATAAGATGATGCACTCTATTTGGATTTTTCTCGACGATGTTAGGAAGTTTGTCGGGAAAATTCACCTTTACCGACGAACAAACTCGTTGGAAGAAGTAACCTTTACGGACGAATTTTCTGTGCATTGGAAAAAAGGTTTTTGCTAAACGTTAATTTTCTTATATTATATAATTGTTCGCGCAATATTATTATCAAATAAATAAATGTATCAGTGTATGTGTAGCTTTATGTCAATGTTCATAGCTAAACGTCGACAATTTTTCGTGTACACTTTTTTTCTTGCATAAAGTATTCATTCCCTCCATAACTTGTTTCGACAAACAATTTTATCGTAGGTAGTATGTTTCCCAGCGAACAAACTCGTCGGTAGAGAAATTAGCGGCTGTCAATAAAAGATGATGCACTATTATTAGATTTTTCTCGATGATGTAAGGAAGTTTGTTGGGCAAAGTGACATTTACTGATGAACAAACACTTTGAAAGAAGTGACCTTTACCTACGAATTTTCTTTGCATTGGGAAAAAGTTCGTCGCTAAACGTCAATTTTCTTTTATTGTATAATTGTCATGCAATATTATTATTAAATATATAAATGTATCAGTGTATATATAGATTTATGTCAATGTTTAAATTATAATTATAACTGGTCAAATTGATCAAAAATATTTTTGATCCACATATTTTATAATATTAACAATTTACTAAACACTTATTATTCATACATTTCATAAGTTCTAGAACTTATAAACACTTAAAAAATAATTTCAACATTTCGTAAAACACAAAATTATTTTCCACATAAATGGATCATCTCGACCTGCGCTGTTAGTGGCAATTCCAAAAAAAAATGACTTCTTTTCTATTTTGAATTTGACCACCAACTATGGCCATCATACTCAGGCTCAGCACCAACTTGTACATAATTCCTTATGGCCTACAAAAAAAATGGGGAAAGATGAGTTTTACAACACCAACAAACTGCAATTCTTCATTTCTAGTAGGTCGCGCTGCACTTGAATCTAGTCCACCCTCACTTGTGCTGATGTTTTCATCGTGGAATACTAAAATCAAAATCAACTCTTCTTTAACAAAGACCCAACCAATAATATAAGGACAATTTTTATATTTGGGCATTTCAACTTCAAAATTCTTGTGTCTATTTTCAATGGTGGGCAAATCTTGCAAGATGTGATCGAGTGCTTTTGTATTAGAATGGTTGAAAAATGGATGATTTAGCAAATTATCAACCGATGGCATGTTCAAGGGATCATCTACCAAACAGATATATAGAAAATTCTTGAATGACTCTGAAAATTCCTTCTTAACATTGTAAAAGATGATGATGCATTCAAAAAAAAATGATGCACTCTGCTTGGATTTTTCTCGATGATGTTAATAAATTTGTTGGGAAAAGTGACCTTTACCGACGACTTTTCTGTGCATTGGGAAAAAGTTCGTCGCCAAACGTTAATTTTTTTATAGTATATAATTGTTCGCGCAATATTATTATTAAATATATAAATGTATTAGTGTATGTGTAGCTTTATGTCAATGTTCATCGCTAAACGTCGCCAATTTTTCGTACGCACTTTTTTTTCTTGCACAAAGTATTCATTCCCTCCACGACTTGTTTCGATAATCAATTTTATCGTAGGTAATATGTGTCCAAACGAACAAACTGTCGGTAGAGAAATTAGCAACCGTCAAGAAAACATGATGCACTATGCTTAGATTTTTCTCAATGATGTAAGAAAGTTTGTCGGGAAAAGTGACCCTTACCGACAAACAAACTCGTTGGAAGAAGTGACCTTTACCGACGAATTTTCTGTGCATTGGAAAAAAGTTCGTCACTAAAAGTCAATTTTCTTGTAGTATATATAATTGTTCATGTAATATTATTATTAAATATATAAATGTATCAGTGTATATGTAGCTTTATGTAAATGTTCGTTGCTAAACGTTGCCAATTTTTCGTACACACTTTTTTTTCTTGCACAAAGTATTCATTCCCTCCACGACTTGTTTCGACAAACAATTTTATCGTAGGTAATATGTGTCCAAACGAACAAACCGTCGGTAGAGAAATTAGCGGCCGTCAAGAAAACATGATGCACTATGCTTGGATTTTTCTCAATGATGTAAAAAAGTTTGTTGAGAAAAGTGACCCTTACTGACGAACAAACTCGTTGGAGTAAGTGGTCTTTACCGACGAAGTTTCTGTGCATTGGAAAAAAGTTCGTCGTTAAACGTCAATTTTCTTGTTTTATATAATTGTTCATGCAATATTATTAATAAATATACAAATGTATTAGTGTATGTGTAGCTTTATGTCAATGTTCATCGCTAAACGTCGCCAATTTTTCGTACGCACTTTTTTTTCTTGCACAAAGTATTCATTCCATCCACGACTTGTTTCGACAAACAATTTTATCGTAGATAATATGTGTCCAAACGAACAAACCATCGGTAGAAAAATTAGCGGCCGTCAAGAAAACATGATGCACTATGCTTGGATTTTTCTCAATGATGTAAGAAAGTTTGTCAGGAAAATTGACATTTACTGACGAACAAACTCGTTGGAATAAGTTGCCTTTACCGACGAATTTTCTGTGCATTGGAAAAAAGTTCGTCGGTAAACGTTAATTTTCTTGTTTTATATAATTGTTCATGCAATATTATTATTAAATATATAAATGTATTAGTGTATGTGTAGCTTTATGTCAATGTTCATCGCTAAACGTCGCCAATTTTTCGTACGCATTTTTTTTTCTTGCACAAAGTATTCATTCCCTCCACGACTTGTTTCGACAAACAATTTTATCGTATGTAATATGTGTCCAAACGAACAAACTGTCGGTAAAGAAATTAGTGGCCGTCAAGAAAATATGATGCACTATGCTTGGATTTTTCTCAATGATGTAAGAAAGTTTGTCGGGAAAAGTGACCCTTACTGACGAACAAACTCGTTGGAATAAGTGGCCTTTACCGACGAATTTTCTGTGCATTGGAAAAAAGTTCGTCGCTAAACGTCAATTTTCTTGTTTTATATAATTGTTCATGCAATATTTTTATTAAATATATAAATGTATTAGTGTATGTGTAGCTTTATGTCAATGTTCGTCGCTAAACGTCGCCAATTTTTCGTACACATTTTTTTTTCTTGCACAAAGTACTTATTCCGTCCATGACTTGTTTCGACAAACAATTTTATTGTAGATAGTATGTTTTCCAACGAATAAAATCGTCGGTAGAGAAATTAGCGGTCATCAAGAAAAGATGATGCACTCTGCTTGGATTTTTCTCGATGTTAGGAAGATTTTCGGGTAAATTGACCTTTACCGATGAACAAACTCGTTGGAAGAAGTAACCTTTACCGACGAATTTTCTGTGCATTGGGAAAAAGTTTTTCGCTAAACGTTAATTTTCTTATAGTATATAATTGTTCGCGCAATATTATTATTAAATAAATAAATGTATCAGTGCATGTGTAGCTTTATGTCAATGTTCATCGCTAAACGTCGACAATTTTTCGTGCTCACTTTTTTTTTTCTTGCACAAAGTATTCATTCCCTCAACGACTTGTTTCGACAAACAATTTTATCGTAGGTAGTATATTTCCCAACGAACTAACTCGACGGTAGAGAAATTAGCGGCCGTCAAGAAAAAATGATGCACTATTCTTATATTTTTCTTTATGATGTAAGGAAGTTTGTTGGGAAAAGTGATATTTACCGATGAACAAACTCTTTGAAAGAAGTGACATTTACCTACGAATTTTCTTTGCATTGAGAAAAAGTTCGTCGCTAAACGTCAATTTTCTTGTAGTGTATAATTGTTCATGCAATATTATCATTAAATATATAAATGTATCAGTATATATATTGTTTTATGTCAATATTTAAATTATAATTATAACTGGTCAAATTGGTCAAAAACATTTTTGATCTACATATTTTATAAGATTCACAACTTACTAAACACTTATTATTCACACATTTCATAAGTTCTAGAATATATAAACACTTAAAAAATAATTTTAACATTTCGTAAAACACAAAATAATTTTCCACATAAATGTATCATCTCGACCCGCGCCGTTAGTGGCAATTCAAAAAAAATGACTGTTTTTCTATTTTGAATTTGGCCACCAACTATGACCATCTTACTCGGGCTCAACCCCAACTTGTACATAATTCCTTATGGCCTACAAAAAAAAATGGGGAAAGATGAGTTTTACAACACCATCCAACTGCAATTCTTCATTTCTAGTAGGTCGCGCCACACTTGAATCTAGTCTACCCTCACCTGTACTGATGTTTTCATCGTGGAATACTAGAATCAAAATCAACTCTTCTTTAACAAAGACCCAACCAATAATATAAGGACAATTTTTATATTTGGGCATCTCAACTTCAAAATTCTTGTGTCTATTTTCAATGGTGGGCAATTCTTGCAAGATGTGATTGAGTGCTTTTGTATTAGAATTGTTGAAAAATGGATGATTTAGCAAATTATCAGCCGACGCCCTGTTCAAGGGATCATCAACCATACAGATACATAGAAAATTCTTGAATGACTATGAAAATTCCTTCTTAACATTGTAAAAGATGATGATGCATTCAAGAAAAGATGATGCACTATGCTTGGATTTTTCTCGATGATGTTAAGAAGTTTGTTGGGAAAAGTGACCTTTACCGACGATTTTTCTGTGCATTGGGAAAAAGTTCGTCGCTAAACGTTAATTTTTTTATAGTATATAATTGTTCGCGTAATATTATTATTAAATATATAAATGTATTAGTGTATGTGTAGCTTTATGTTAATGTTCATTGCTAAACGTCGCCAATTTTTCGTGTGCACTTTTTTTTTGCACAAAGTATTCATTCCCTACACGACTTGTTTCGACAAACAATTTTATCGTAGGTAATATGTTTCCAAATGAACAAACCGTCGGTAGAGAAATTAGCGGCCGTCAAGAAAACATGATGCACTCTGCTTGGATTTTTTTCGATGATGTAAGAAAGTTTGTCGGGAAAAGTAACCCTTACCAACAAACAAACTCGTTGGAAGAAGTGACTTTTACCGACGAATTTTCTGTGCATTGAAAAAAAGTTCGTCACTAAATGTCAATTTTCTTATAGTATATAATTGTTCATGCAATATTATTATTAAATATATAAATGTATCACTATATGTGTAACTTTATGTAAATGTTTGTCGCTAAACGTCGCCAATTTTTCATGCGTACTTTTTTTTTCTTGCACAAAGTATTTATTTTCTCCATGACTTGTTTCGACAAAAGATTTTATCGTAGGTAATATGTTTCCCAATGAAAAAACCGTCGGTAGAGAAATTAGCGGCCATCAAGAAAAGATGATGCACTCTGATTAGATTTTTCTCGATGATGTAAGGAAGTTTATCGAGAAAAGTGACCTTTACCGACGAACAAACTTGTTGGAAGAAGTGACCTTTACCGACGAATTTTCTGTGCATTGGAAAAAAGTTCGTCGCTAAACGTCAATTTTCTTGTAGTATATAATTGTTCATGCAATATTATTATTAAATATATAAGTGTATTAGTGTATGTGTAGATTTATGTCAATGTTCGTCGCTAAACGTCGCCAATTTTTCGTGCACACTTTTTTTTTCTTGCACAAAGTATTTATTCCCTCCATGACTTGTTTCGACAAACAATTTTATTGTAGATAGTATGTTTCCCAAAGAACAAACTCGTCGGTAGAGAAATTAGCTGCCATCAAGAAAAGATGATGCACTCCGCTTTGATTTTTCTCAACAATGTTAGGAAGTTTGTCTGAAAAATTGACCTTTACCGATGAACAAACTCGTTGGAAGAAGTAACCTTTACCGACGAATTTTCTGTGCATTGGAAAAAAGTTCTTCGCTAAACGTTAATTTTCTTATAGTATATAATTGTTCGTGCAATATTATTATTAAATAAATAAATGTATCAGTGTATGTGTAACTTTATGTCAATGTTCATCGCTAAACGTCAACAATTTTTCGTACGCACTTTTTTTTTCTTGCACAAAGTATTCATTCCCTCCATGACTTATTTCGACAAACAATTTTATCGTAGGTAGTATGTTTTCCAACGAACAAACTCATCGGTAGAGAAATTAGCGGCCGTCAAGGAAAGATGATGCACTATTATTAGACTTTTCTCGATGATGTAAAGAAGTTTGTTGGAAAAAGTGACATTTACCGACAAACAAACTCTTTGAAAGAAGTGACTTTTACCTACGAATTTTCTTTGCATTGGGAAAAAATTCGTCCCTAAACGTCAATTTTCTTGTAGTGTATAATTGTTCATGCAATATTATCATTAGTGCTTTTGTATTAGAATGGTTGAAAAATGGACGATTTAGCAAATTATCAGCCGATGGCCTGTTCAATGGATCATCAACCAAACAGATACATAGAAAATTATTGAATGACTCTGAAAATTCCTTCTTAACATTGTAAAAACCTGAGAACCTACTCCTCACTGAAAATTTTAGGAATGGTGATAGAAGAGAATCGGTGGTCTCCGATACGCGAGTTCTAGTGCTTTGATTTCAACAGACCATATGTCCACTGCCGTGGAATTGAAAGGGTATTGATTAGGTGAATGACTGATTTTCGGTGCCAATCAACATCGTGAACCATTTGGCATAACTCCATAATCCAGTTTAAGAACATAGGCTGAAATCCCATATTCCGACAATTGTACATTCCCCTTAGAATCAAAGAGGATGTTACCTGACTTTATACCTTCGTGACCACGCCCTTTATCATGAAGAAAATAGAATGCAGTTAAGACTTTCTGTAGCACTGTGGCATTGCAAAGTTTCGATAAATCACAAGAAAAAGCAGAGACGATCGATTCAAAAGACCCATCGACATGAATGTAGTGATGACCCACAGAACGCCCTTATCCTCCAAAACACAGTGCACTTTGAGTAAATTGGGGTTGGAAAAAAGAGTGACTTTCTTGATGTCTTGAATGTCTAATCTCACATTTGCAAGTTTAATTGTTTTAATCGCTACATGAGAAAAGGGTTTGCAAGCGGCCTTGTGAACCACTGAGATCACACCTTTGCCTATTTGCAATTCAATCGCGTATCTCATTGGTTCAAGAGGATAATAGATGGAATTTGGTTGATTATCTATCTATTTTCTTCTTCAATCACCAATTGAGTTTTGCAGTAAAAATTTTGAAATAGAGAGAGATGACACGTTTTGTTTAAAAGGCTTTTGACCAAAAAAATAATAAATTAAAAATTTTTAAAAATAATAAAAAGACATTTATACACTTACCTGTAAACTCAAAAGACTACAAAATCGTATATTCTTGACTTCTTTGTTGAAATTGAATCCATCATTTTCTCCAATCTATCTTCTTCTAATCACCTTCTTCTCCATTCTCCCTTCTCCATCATCTTGCTACCTTAGCTCGCAAGTGCTGCCTAACTCGAATTTTATCTTACCATTCTCTTTTCTCTTATGATAAACCTATTATTTTGCATATTTATTGATGGTATGAGAATTCAGAGTTTTAGTCAATTGCTACATTTGGTGTTTTTCAATCTGAATTTGTTCATGTATACATCTTTATATTTTATTGATTTTTTGTCAAGCCCAATTTTTTATTGGACTTTCACGACTCAAAATTCGAGTTATCAAAGCTAGCATGTCGAACCGGTCTATTTTGTCACATCTATCCATGACCTATCCATAATTCAATTTGTATGATGTGACTTGTGAGTAATGTTTTCTGCATCATTTCCAAAAATGAAAAATTAAATTAAAATGTATAAAAAAATTAACGTATTGGTGCAAATGAAAAATGGTAATTAACTTAATAAAAATGACACTAATTATAAGTAAAGTCATTTGTATGTAAGAAGTCCAACCTGGCTTGTACAATATTCTCCATCCTCCTGTCAAGTTCCCTCGTGATCTATAGTTTTAGGTGTGTTCAATATTTTTTTGAACTTTCGTTTTACGACACTTTTGATTATTGATGATGAATATATATAAAAAAAAAGAAAAATTTCAATTTACCACAATAAAATTAAAAAAAATTATAGTTAAATCTTCGACCTTTCACTTTTGTAACGAGTCCCCATCCTATTAATCTAAATCTGAGTTTTGATGTTGGCAAAATGAGAACTTTTGTTCTATCTTTAAAAGATTTTATTTTAATTTAATTTTATTAATGTTATTGGGTTGGGTAGAAATGGGCTTTTATTGGGCTTGGGTAGTGAGTTTGTAGTTTGTATAGGGTTTGTCTCTTACAAACCCTTTACGCAAAACAAATGTGGAATGGTGCTGCATAGCCGGGTGACCCGACTAATTTTTCAAAATGGCCGTTGACCAATTTTGTTGTGTAAATTACCAAATATAACCTTGCCTTCTTCCCCGTTTATAACCATTTCAAACGATTTCAAATTCATTTGCTTGTGAAAAAGAGAAGATTTCAAGGTTAGAATCCAACCCATTTCAATGTTAGAATCCAACCCATTTCATTTATGTAAGAAAATTCATTTCAAAGTAGAAATTCATCATTCTCCATCTTTTTTCTTTTAATTTACGGTAGAAATTGTGGATTTTGTAGTATAAATCATGAAAAAATGTATCAACCTGAGTATGAATCGTGATTTTTACTTTAAATTCCTGCAAATCTGAGTTGATTTGGATGGATTAATTGAAAAAATCAGTTATAATCGTATAAATCTGCGTTAATAGACTATAAGTCTGTTTGCTGGTCTATTAAGGCCAAAATTGGCCTTAACAGACCCCAAGGTCTGTTAACAGAGTTTGGCCTTAACAGGCCTTGGGGCCTGTTAACAGACCAGCAAGTCTGTTAACAGACTTGGGGTCTGTTAATGGTCGGTTAATAGATGGTCTGTTAACCGACCTGTTAACAGATAGTCTGTTAACCAATGGTTTGTTAACTGATATTATAAAGTAAGAGTATTTTAGTCTATTTTACTTAAAAGAGGCCTTTAAAACTTATTTAGTATAAGTTAGGCTCTTCTGCGATTCCGAGCGTTTGACACGAGCATTTCAAAAATTGACCCCAAAACAAATTGCACTTGCTAATTCCATGGTTTCTCTGAATTTTCTAACTGAAGTTTGTAGTTTGTATAGGGTATAGAATAAAATCAATAATTGATAACGCCATGGAGGAAAACTCAAGATTCAAATGATTTCTCTGAATTTTCTGCCTGAGGGATGTGAAAACATGGATACATTCACTTCTCCTGAATTAGTGAATCATTTTTTTCCCCTGGCCTGTGAATTGCTACAAACCCCACTTGAAAAATTGATTTGAGAATTATAACCAAAACCTGACTGTATGATTTCCAGTAATGCTAAAAAATTCAAGATCCCAAGGTATGTTTTTGAAATAATTTCTTGCTTTACACTCTTGGGCGAAATGGGGTGCATTTCACTTTTGTCAAGAAGTTGAAGAGCAAGAAGCGACGGAAAAAGGTATATCAACGCCGAAAACTGGCGAATTTTCAGGAAGGAGGAAAATGGTATGGTGAGTGCAGTTAGCTGCTGAATCCATTGATTCAAAGTTTGTATCCTGTTTCGATATTGGCATCGATTGTGTGTTCGATAAAATGCCGCAAAGAAATGGTGGCTGCCGGTGGATGCATTTACCTGTAGAAGCTGATGAAAATGGATGTTGAGGGTGCTAAGAAGCTGTCGGAGAGTCTTGAGTTGAGGAAGCAATGGAATGCTGTTAATCTCTGTATGTTATCGTGAGTGAAGAAGGATCCTCTTATCTTCACTAGATAAATACTCCCTGTGAAGGAGCTGAAAATAGTTCTCTAAGGACCTGCTTGGGAGTTTTTTTTTTCACCGGTTTTGACCGGTTTTGAATGGTACCGTTTATGAGGGGTTGAATAAACATGTGCTTGTTAGTTTTTTAGAGCACCGTTTTTGGACGGTTTTTAATTTAGAGTGTATCTCATAACCTCCCAAATCGGTGGTTTTTAGCCGTTCTTCAAAATTTCTTCCAATTTTATTCTTTCTCAAATAATTATTTTCAAACTTTCCTAAACTTAATATTTGTAAAAATAAAACATATGAACACATAAAAAAAAAAAATGCAACAACATAAAATTAATTTTATATTTTCAATGATAGGTTGATATATAACATTTTCAAAATTAATTTTTTTTAATATATGGGCATTTACGTAATTTGATTCTTTTAAAAACTTTTAGAACCGTTGGATAATAAACTCCCAAGCATGGGTTGGACCGTTTCAAAAGACGCTACTAAAAACTACCCAAAGCCACTCCACTCATAAACGCTCAAAACCAGTACTTTAAAAAACCCTCTTAACCGGTACCCTGAAACTCCCAAGCAGGCCCTAAGTCTTTTTAATTAACATCCACATAGATGAAATATTTGCATTTATAATCCTTTCGTGAAGGTTAATATCTAACAAAGACCAACCTCAAAGCTGTACAATCTAGTTTCCCCTTGTTTTGTTGGAAGTGTCTCTAGATGATACAGGATGACCATTTTTGCTTTCAGTTATTCTATTTTGTTAGGAGTGTGACTAGAGATGGCAAACGGACTGGGCCGCCCGTCGACCCGGTCCGTAAAAAGATGGACTCGGGCCGGCCCGTAAATTGATACACGCTCAGCCCGTGAAGTCCACGGACTTGGCCCGTGGTCCAAATGGGATCAAATTGGTCCCTAGCTTTAAGTTGGGGGTCAAAAATTGCTATTAACAATTATATTTTCATATTTTTTTTTTTTTTTTTTAACTTCACAAAAAAAAAAATTTTTGAATTTCAAGTGGGTCCGCGGACCGGCCCGTGTGGCCCGCGGACCACGGGCCGGTCCGGACCCGCCAGCTCGGCCCATTGCCATCTCTAAGTGTGACAATACAAGATGACTCGTAAACAATTCATTCTTTTTTAAATAAATGTGACAATACTTGATTCAAATACTCTCTCTCATTTTCAGTCCTCAACCTTTTTTACACACACCCCCTGAATTGATGTTTTACCATGGAATAATAAATGAAAATACAGTACTCACATCAAATTTTTTTTTTTTTTTTTTAGAGGAAGATCCATGTCACTCGTGTAAAATCAACAATGAAAGAGATGAACCATCTAGCCCCCAAAAAATTGGGAATTCTAGACGGTCTCCTAACATGACAATGCACCAAGACAAATGAAGAAGATTTTTTTGTATTATTCAGTGGAAAAGAAACACGTTTATGTTGGGCATCACAATGGAAATTATTTATATCAAGTGATTGAAATAACAAAAGAAACATGATCTTAAGAACACCAAATGAAGGGTGTCCAAGATGGAAATGATAGAGCCAAATTTGACCTTTATTGGAGGTTAAAAGGATAATGGAGACATGTTCGTAAGGATAAAATCCCATAAACCCACAAGGATAAAGGGACCAAGGATATGTACAACTTTGATTATTAAAGTGTTTGATTAATATTCAAAGTCTCATTCACAATTTTAGTAGGTGAAAACTTGTAGGTGATTTGTTCAAATAACGTTTCACAAAATTGGGGTTCTTTCATGCAAAATTAATATTGCATTAGATTAGGGTCTTCTTTGCAATTTTAGATTTGGATAGCTTTTTAGTAATTTTAAAAAATGTGTGATTGAAAAGTTAATAAAAATTGCAGGTCTTATAAAATATTAAAATTAATCTTGAAATTCGATGGCTCATTTGAGTTTCTAGATTGATAGAATAGCTCGTTTGAGCATTGTGAGCTTTGATACCTTATTAGGCATTGAGTTTTCACCTTAAAGGTCAACATTGTTAAATAGAAGTTGCTCAATACGTTATATATTGGTTAGTATAGAATTTGGTCATTAACATGTCCTCTTAAAATGGTGACTTATTTGAACGCACCAATCTTAAAATCCTAAGTTCCAATATTGTCGTCATTCGATCTGTCTAAAAACTCAAACGAGCTATTGAATTTCAAGATTGATGTTCTCCAAACATGTTAAGGATAAAAAGTCATATCTATTGAATATCGAAATAATAATCTACATATGAGGGATTGTATTGCTACTCTTTACAATATTGACTTTTTAATATGGAAGTTCAAGACCTAGGATGATAGCAGAGCCCACAAACATGTAAATTGATCCATTTAAAATTCAAACGAACAATCGAATTTCAAGATTGATGTTCTTAAACAAACTACCATTATGTAAAGGCATGTTAATTGTAAATTCCACATTTATTGAAGAAGAAATAAATATACAACTCAGTTTAATTAAGTTAATTTTTTAAGATGGAAATACAAAATGTGATAATATAAAATTATATTTTCAACGAAATGTTACTTGAGTACTTGACCAATCCTGCAGGCAGCCTACCGCTGGCGCTGGATGTGTTTCTAAACTGAAGAATAGAAAATTTGACCAAGAACTGAACAAAACAAATAAGAATTAGGGAAAATAGCAGCAGGGGTCTCTAAACTTTGACTTGTATTGCATCCTGGTCCCAAATCTTCAACTCATAGCATCTACATTCTCAGTCTTTCTAGTAGTACCTAAGTCCTCATTGAACAATTTTACCCATATCTTCAATTAACAAGTTAATTTTTTGAAAAGATCACTTTGATGAGGGTCCGGGGAAGAAGAGGACTTTTTTTTTTCAATCTATTTTTATTTAATTTTTTTATTTGAAGATAAGGATAAAATTGTGTTTTTCAAAAAATGATTTTAGCTTGTTAAATAAAGGATCTAAAGGCTACTAAAATGAAAGATTGATGATGTAAATGCTCTATTTTGAAGGATTGAGACTAAGGTGCAACATGCATTAAATTTTGGGGACCTTCGATGCTATTTTCCCAAAGAATTATATGAAAATGGAAAAGCTTCTCTTCCACTTCTAGGCTCACGTGCAGCCACTCCCCCTCTGTGTCGTTTTAGTTTCCCTTGTTTTTTTCTACCTTTTGGAACTTAAATGCTTTAAAAAAAAACATCTTTAATTACTGAATGAAAAAGAGAGACAAAAAAGAACTTTATTTTTGGAAAAAACTGACTTGCATTTGTAAAATACAGAAAGAGCTTTGTTTGGGGTTGAAATGTGGTGCCTTTCTTTGTGTGGGTAAGTATTAATTCTTTCCTTTGATTCTGTGACTTTTCAGTTATATATAACCTATAACCTATACCTTTCATAGATTCCCAATCTCCTACTAAAATTTAGTTATCATTTTTTCTTTCCTTTTCTTGATACCACTTTTTTGGCACCATACTCCACATGCAGTTTCTTGCATTTGTCTGGTTTGGATTGGATCAAAAGGATCTATATTTGGTCCTTTCCTATTATTTTATTCCTTATGTTTATAAGAGGAACTCCAATGTAACAATATCAATGTAACAATATCTAATATGTATATGTGACATAAGTTATTATTAACTTTTTAGAATAAAGAAAGATAGAAAAATATATTGATTGGATATAGATTTTTAAATTAATGGTGGACATTAAAGACAATGTCTAGAATTTGACATTGTGCTAGACATTTTCTAGCATTAATTGTGATACATAAGTAATTTTTGGCAATTTGTTAAAAAAAGTACTAAATATTGTGCTTGATATTGTTGCATTGGAGATGCTCTAAATATAGATATACACAGACAGGGATAGAGAGAGGTAGTGGTGGGGTTGAGTAGCTGAGGGGCCTTTGGGGTACCAGTCTTTGTGTCACTGAAAGAGGTGAGATTTCTTGACCTTTTTGGGATCTTTATTTTTGGGACCCCTTCAAGATTCTGTCTTTTTGTTTTTGATAAGTTGTAATTGTGTGCTTTCTGCAGTATCCCTGCATTTTTTGGGTACATTTGAACTGGGTTTGATTCAGTTATCTGAAATATTTTGTGGAACTCCTGAATTTCGTGATATGAAATTGGTTTTTTTAATTGGCTGCAGCCGGGAAGTTTCGTTCGTCATATACTGTTAATTTGGGAAGATGCTATGTGAATCGTTTGCATTTATTAGCTTGAATTTTAGATGATTGGATCGGATTTCAGGAGTAGTATAATATACTGTAGTTGGCCTTGTATATACTCCTGAGTTATGGCGGGTGTAGATGTATATAAGTATGTTCATAAAGCCATAATATTGAAAGACTATGCTGGTCTGAGAAAGATTATTGCAGGCCTCCCACGATTTTGCGACCAGGCTGAGATTCGTACTGAATCAGTTTCAGCTGCTGAAGAAGCTAAGGCTGATGCCATTTCTGCTGTGATTGATCGACGAGATGTCCCTAACCGGGACACTCCGCTTCACCTGGCTGTCAAATTTGGTGATGAGATTGCCATCGAGATTCTTATGCTTGCTGGTGCAGATTAGAGTTTACAGAATGAACAGGGGTGGAGTGCTCTTCAGGAAGCAATATGTAAAATGGAGGAAGCAATTGCGAAGATTATAGTTGGGCATTACCAGCCACTGGCTTGGGCAAAATGGTGCAGAAGGTTGCCTCAGTTAATTGGGACGATGAGGAGGATGAGAGATTTTTACATGGAGATCAGTTTTCATTTTGAGAGTTCAGTGATCCCTTTTATTTCAAGGATCGCCCCTTCTGATACTTTTAAAATATGGAAGAGGGGTGCAAATTTACGGGCAGATATGACTTTGGCTGGTTTTGATGGTCTCAGAATTCAGCATTCCAATCAGAGTATTCTCTTCCTTGGTGATGGTTCAGATGATGGAAAAGTTCCTCCCGGATCACTTTGTGTGGTCTTCCACAAAGACAAGGAGGTTATTAATGCTTTGGATGGTGACGGTGCTCCAGCAACTGAGGCAGAAGTACAGCAAGAAGTGACTGCAATGTCTCAAACCAATATATTTAGGCCTGGCATTCATGTAACTGAAGCAGTTCTTTTGCCTCAAATGACATGGCGGAGGCAGGAGAAAACAGAAATGGCTGGCCCTTGGAAAGCCAAAGTATATGATTTGCACAATGTAGTTATAAGCATTAAGTCGAGGATGGTCCCAAGGGACATGGCAGATGATGAACTCTTTAACTCTTCCAATGCATATGAAGCAGACAGTGAAGAGCTTGATGATATTTTGACAGAGGAAGAAAAAAGACAGCTTGAAGCTGCACTCAATTTGGACTCATCACATTTAAGCAATGGAAATGGTAGAGATGTTAGAGATATTCCAATTGATGACATAAGTGGTTGTAAGAATGTTGAAACTAAGCAAGAAAAGAAAGGGTGATTAAATAATTGGAGAAACCTGGACAATAAACAGGACCGCAATAAAAAGATAGCGCCGCCAAGAAGTTCTCTGTGCATAGAGGAGAAGGTTAGCGATCTTTTGGAGGATTCACCTTCTCATAATCAAAGTAAACCAGGTAGGCACTCTGTGGCGGTGGTTGTGAATCAGGAAGAGCATAGGAGAGGAAGGAGCACCAAAGCTTCTTCGTTAGCGAAGTCTGAGAGTACAAATTGTCACAAGGATGGAGGTCGTGAGAATGTGTATAAGAAAGGTTTGAGGCCTATTCTCTGGCTTTCTCCAGATTATCCTTTACGAACCGAAGAACTGTTACCATTGCTTGACATTTTAGCTAATAAAGTCAAAGCTATAAAACGATTGAGAGAATTACTCACTACAAAACTTCCCAAGGGGACCTTCCCTGTCAAGGTATGCTCCTTGTGTTTATACTAGCTCTTGAATTAACTTCCAAAATTTATTGGGAAAAAAGACTTATTGTTGTTGAAATAACCGATATGCATGATTTATTTGTGCTATTTAATTGAGTTTTATTTTTATGGTTTTTGAAGATAACTTGATATTTGCAAACTAACAATATTTGTTTTGTGTATGCAATCATATTCTGCACACTGGGCTTGCATATTTCTCCTTGGGTTGACATAATCGAACTAACATCAAACTGTTTATGCTTTGTTGCTTCATTTTGCAACACCGTAGGTAGGAAGAAGAAAGCCTTTCAAGAGGTCCTCAGTAATTGCTCGCTTCCATCATAATTACTCCTAAATTAGAAACTGGTTGTGTCTTATTTCTTAGAGTTACCAAAACAACTTGAGGATTGTTAAACATTCTAGCTTAAAGCCATACATCACCAGATTTTTTTTTTCATTTGATTACAAATTCTCACCTAAGCACATATGAACTATTTAACGGGTTGTGTAATCTGTTATAGAACTCTTTCCTTTATATCACCCCTCTCACGATCTGGAAAGCTCCATGTCTTTTGCTTTGCTCGCTGGATTCACGATCGTTGTTTCTTTGCACACGATTTTTCTTGGTGATCACTTCTGGAGATGTATCATCTGCAACAATGGAGAAAATTCTGGTTTAAAGTTGTTTGATACTGAATGGGGACCATGGGGTCACTCAAATCACTATCTGTTTCATGTTGTGGAAAAAGGGAAAGAGCATTTTGAGAGATAAGGCTGGAGAGGAGTGAGATTCTTTAGGTGGCAAAAAGAATTCAGGGAATATTTAATCTAATTGAAACCAAGATGAGGTAGAACACTCTGTAACAGATAGGGCTGACCATGAATGGAGGTACTTTTGCTCTGTGGAGTTTAAGATATGTTTTAGGTTGGTTGGTGGTGATTGGTTGAGTAGTTCAGTGTCACGATATTGAAGTTAAATTGTAAATCAGGTTGGTGAGGAATATGGGAAATCTTATCCGGTGATGGGTGGAGGAATTCAGTGTAACTATATTGGAGTTTAATTGTGAATCAGGTTGGTGAGGAATACGGGAAATGTTATCCAAAGAAAGTTACCTGAGATGAGGGTTATTGCTCCAATTCGAGGGAAGAGTTGTACTGGGGTATCTTTTGTTGGGTTTGTGCAAGGGACAAGAGAGCCGGAATCTTTCTTGCTCGCGATTTTAGCTTGGCCAGAACGTAAGGTGAAGTGGTGTGTCTTAGTGCTAAAAGTCTCTAAGCTGAAATCTAGGCCCTAGGGGGACTGCAAGAGTTTGTTTTCAATTTGGAACTGACCCTTGATAAAGCATTGTGGAAGAAGGGTTCTATGTAGCCAACCCCATTTAAGCAGTACTCAGTTGAGTTAGAGTAGAAGATGTAATCCCAGTCTCAACAGATGTATGATTTCAATGAACTTATTTGACAGAAGAAAGGAAATGAGAAAATCAACACCCCCCCAAAAAAAAAAATCCCCACCCCGCGTTTGAATAAGATTAGAGAAAATTAAAGAGATACCTGGTACCGTACTCAATTTTACACACATGGAAAGCATCTTTCCTATTAATTCTTTGTTTTTCTGTGTTTCTTTGTAGACCAATTATCTTCTTGTCTTCAGCCAAGCATATCAAAACATGAAAATTGAAAGATTAGAAGCAAGCGAGCATAATGGTTGCTCTAGTACTCCTTATAAACTTGAACTAGTATTATTTGTTTCAAGAAGTGGTAACAAATGTGTTCTGGATATCGGTACGTCTCTATTTATTTTACCTTAAGCTAAGGTATCCATTTTTGTTTCAGGTTTGTATTCCAGTTGTTCCGACTATCAGGGTGTTGGTTACATTTACAAAGTTTGAAGAATTACAACCAACGGATGACTTCTCTATGCCTCCTTCAAGTCCCACTGCTGGCATAATGCAGTCCTTGGGTTCATCTTGGTTCCAGTGGATTAAATCTCCTTATCAACGTTCTAATTCTTCTACTGGCAGTTCAAGCAGTAGGATTGAAAATATTCAAGATCCATTTGCAATTCCTTCAGATTATACATGGATTACTCCTGAAGCAAAGAAAAAGATAATGCAGAAAAAGAACAAGCTAAGAAAGTAAAGAGCCAGAAGTAATAGTCAGAATGTTTGCTCTCGATCTTTAAAGGTAGCAAACTGGTATATAGTTGTTCCGTAGATCCACATTTGTTAAAGAACAACTTACATTTTCTGATTAATTCTGTTGAAAGTTCGAATCTGATATTAGTCTTGAATTGTTTGCTGACAAAATGAAGGTTTGTTTCCAGTTGAGGAACCGCACATCAATTCATGATATTCATCGTCTTACGTTTTAAATCCTTAGTGGAATTTTACATGTCGGGAAAAATATTGTACTGAATAATCTGTTTGCATTGCATTCTCAAGCATACATTTTTCAAATTTAGCTTAAATTGGCTACTTAACCCAAATGAGTCATACAAGCTGGATATGTCATGCGGCACTAATACTGAAATCAACAGGCTCTTCAAAGCTTATTCCAAAACTTAACCGTTACCCGATAAGAAAAACATTTAAAAATTTTGAAGGTTGATCAGTGGTGCTTCTTGTACACCCACCTTCACCGCATCGATGACCACGAGTTGTTGTAGCCAAAATATCGCGATATTTTGATTATATATCCTGAGATATTAGTTTCTAAAAATTTAATAATACTTACTTTTACATCCATGCTCCGCATATGTTTTTCTCCTAACACTATGGACTCATCCTCAATTCCTCATTTCTTCCCTTAACTACAAAAATATTTTCCGGTGACATTCCGCCGAGTCTCCGGTGATATTGTTAAGCTTGTTTCCTTCTTCCATTGAAGCTATCTAGTACTTCCAAATTATCCACAACAATGTCTGAAAAATGTTATTTTTGTTCTCATGTGCAAGTTAAATGTTTTGCCATATTTTTTTGTTATATACTGTATAGAAGCTATGTATTCGCTATATTTGCAAACATTTATTTTGTTATTGCCGTGATAGAAGCTCTTGAAAGTGTTAAATGTCGATATTTTTGTACAGAAAATCTCGTTTCAAATTCCGAAGACGCAACAGTAAATATGAATTTGTTTATAGTTGATGATGAATATTTGGAAGATGATGTGATAGAAATAGAGAATTTCCCTGATTTGAATGATGAATGGGATGAAGAATCGATTTAGATTATACCTGAGGTCGAGATGAAGTTTAAGGATCTCAACGAAGTATTTGAATTTTACAGGAACTACGCATCTCGTGTGGGTTTCCCAGTTAAAAAACTTAATTCGAGGAAGTGTGATGATGGACTTATAAGAAATGTCACATTTACATGTAGTAGAGTAAGTCGAAGAATTTTGACTTAAAAATGGGTACGTAGTCGATTATTTGACTGAGTCTAATTTAAAACAAAGATTATTTATAATAATTAAATTTATTTTAGTCTTATTGAAAAATATTAAACATGAATTTTTTTTATTATTATTAATTTGAAGTAAATATACAATAAAGTAAGTGGGGTTGATTAAATTAATAATTAATAATAAGGCAATAGATAGAACAATAAGTGAAGTTTTCAAAAAAGAAAGCAGCGCTACCTAAGTCCTAACAGAAACCCAATACCCACTTTTTTGAAATTCTTTGAGGGGCAAAATTGTCATTTAATCAATTGCGGTCAACGATGCGGTAAAGAAAGGTGTACAACACGAGTTGTCGTGAGTTGATTGACTCGGTGAATGGAGAGTTCAAAAATAATTACAATTTTCCATTTATACAAATTTACTGAAAATCGAATTCATATCACTTATAGTTCAAAAGTATAAAATTTCATGTCAATCGTGATTATAAAAATCATAGATCATAAAGCTGTTTTCACTATACAGATGTTAATCTAAATTTGTATCATGTAAATCTGAGTAAATAATGTCATCTCCTAATTATCATAAAATCATCAAGTCATATCTTTACTCGAAAGTCTATAATCTCATCGTCGTAGTATACTGAAAAATCTCACCAAAATAGTACAATTTGAATGTAATATGACCATACGCGTAGATTGCTCCAAAGAGCTAAGTACCTCATACATGGTCTAAAGCTTCAATATATAATAGTGGATCATAAAAACCTCTGATAATGAACTTTAGCACACGACTCAAAATTCCTTACCTTACTAGAATAATAGAATCACCAAGTACTTTTTTGGTGGTTTTAAATATTATATGTGAAAATTGGCACAAATGGTCCTTAAAGTATATCTATCATGTGCAAATAGTCTCTAACCTTTTATTTTTTATAGAAAGGTCTCGGACATAATCCTTTAGGTTCACAATGGTCATTTTGGATAGAATTTGTCCAAGATATCCAGTAATTTTGTGTGCGGACTTTTTAAAGTAAGGATAAATTTTTCATATCAGATAAAAAAAGTAAAAAATATCGTATATTGTCTTCTTTAACCAACCTACCCCACCACACTACACACATTGCCACAATCGCCACCACTGCCAACACCAACCACCCACATCACCCCTTTACCAACGGCGACATTTCTGTCATTAATTGCAGAAAACGATGGACTTATCTTCCCTCCAAATCTATTACTAATAACATATTTTGCTTAATCTTTTCACTTGCAAAAACCAAAAGCAAAGATTTAGCATATGTTTGGTATTGTTGAAATTATTTTTTAAGTGTTGAAATTATAAGTTGTTGATAAATATGTAGATAAAAAGTGGAATATAAATTACGAATATTATAAAATATGTGAATAAAAAATATATTTGACCAACGAAATTATAATTTAAGGAACATGCTTTGACACATTTTGGATTCACCCATTATTAAAAAACCAAAGAGGCAAATACCATCATTTAAACAATTCAACAATCCCAATTCCCAAGTAAATCAGAGGCCTATCTCCAGGCAGTACTAATTTCTTTGGATGCAAATTGATTAGGGATAATTTTAGTGTACACTATAAAATATAAAATAATTTGAAAAATATTATTTAATTTTTTTATTTTAAAAATATTATTTTACTTATATAACATTTGTTGTTACATTTGCTATATTTGTTATATTTCTTATAAAAAATATGTATATATTTGTTATTTTTAGAATTTAAAATGTTAAAAAGTAATTGTAGAATTTTAATATGATAATTTTGCTACATACTTTATTTTTTATTAAAATTCTACAATTATTTTTCAACATTTTAAATTTTAAATGTAACACACCATTTTTTATATGAAATGTAACAAACGTAATAAATGTAACAACAAGTGTTATAAAAATAAAAATAATATTTTTAAAATAAAAATAATTAAATAATATTTTTTAAATTATTTTATATTTTGTGGTTAATTTTGAAACTACCCCAATTATAATTGCTTCAAAGCGGATAAAGTGAAATAGTGAAATAAAATAGCCTGTTATGTTTTGGTCAGCCCATTAAGATCAAATAACTGTGGGAATGGAGCTGAATGACCGAGTGACCTGGCCAATTTTTCAAAATGGCCGTTGACCCATTTTGGTGTGTAAATTACCAAATATAACTTTGTGTCCTTCACCGCTTATAATCATTTTAAACGATTTCAAATTCATTTGTCTGTGAAAAAAGAGAAGCTTTCAAAGTTAGAATCTAACATATTTCAATGTTAGAATCCAACCTATTTTATTTATACAATAAATTTCATTTTAAAGTAGAAATTCATCATTCTCTAACTTCTTATTTTAATTCACGGTAGAAATTATGGATTTTATAATATAAATCATGAAAATATGTATAAATTTGTGTATGAATTGTAATTTTTTCTTTAAATTTCTACAAATTTGAGTTCATTTGATGTGAATGAATTGAAAAAATTTGTTATAATTATATAAATTTACGTTGTTAACATATGTTTACACCTGTTAACAGACCCATGGTCTGTTAACTGACCAATTTGTTAATAGATGATCAGTTAACAGATGATCTATTAATAGTCGTAAATAAATAAGAATATTTATGTATTTTATGTGTAAAAAATGCCTTTAAAAATTATTGGTATAAGTTACACTCTTACGCGATGATCAGTTAATAGATGATCTGTTAATAGTCGTGAATAGATAAGAATATTTATGTATTTTATGTGTAAAAAATGCTTTTAAAAATTATTGGTATAAGTTACACTCTTACGCGATTCCGAAGGTTTTTTTAAAAATTCACCCGAAATAACCTCACTAATATACGGATGTTTCAAGTCTTATTGATAGAGCAACAGGAACAGCCGAACAGGAGGGCACAAGCGGCTATGGGGTATTCCTTTGTATTGCACTAAAAATGGGGAACAATTTACTGTGAAGGGGAGGGAAAAAAGTGACGTGTTCATCACCCGCACCAATTTATCTTGTGTTGCAGTGCTTCATCACCTAACTTGGAAGGTAGTATCAGATTTATTTGTGTAAAAACGTGCTTTATCACCGACCGTGGGAGGTTTCCTCCGCTACAGTGGCAAAAAAAAGCACAAAAAAATTTACATGATGTCCGTCCTACGTCTGCAGAATAACTCCATCCCCTGCCAAAAAATCGCTATCTCCCTCTCGATCGCTCTCTCCCTCTCTCCCACAATCGTCCAGAGACTCCCATCCCTGCAACAAAGGTGAGTTCTCTTTCTCTCAATCGCTCTCTCTCACTCTCAAAATCGCGCTCTCTCTCTCTGTGCCTGCGCACAACAAAATTTCCTCCTGTCCGTCACTACGTCTGCAAAATCCGAACGAACCCCCCCTCCCTCTCGCTCAATCGTCTCCAGTTAACCCCCCTCTCCAGATTTTCTCCCTTCTTCTCAACCCTCAATCGGTGGGTGTAACATCCACTAATTGATACCAGGCCTGTTTTAAGTCATACCTACAACAGGGAAGGCTGCGGCTACTCATAGAACAGGGACAGCGGCTAAGGGTTTCTCGGCACCAATTTATCTTCAGTTGCAGTGATTTCTTCTCAACTTCTTCATCATCAAACTTGGAAGGTAGTGTCATATTTATTTCTGTGAAAATAGGCTTTATATGTTGATTTCGCACTCGATTTGATTGTTGTGAATGATTTTATTTCACTACAACATCGGCTTATGGCCGTTCTCATCTTCTAGCTCCTTAGAATTTATTTTTTATTTTTTCCAAAATTGTTGTTTCTTGATGGTAATCTTGCTTCCGTAACAACAATTTTCTCTTCAATATCTCTCTTGAATTTTTGAATGTGATTGTTTATGGGTTTTTCCCTTGCTTTTAGAACCGGTGAAATACCCAGGACCAAAATCCAGTGCAGTTGCCCCCTACGGCTACTCCTGTCATTTTGGCATTAGAAGGTAGGTAGTCAGTAACAAGTTCCTTGAGGTTGAATGTTTCCTGGGTAGATGATAACATGTATAGTTACTTGAACTTTATTTGCATTTCCACTTAAATCCTTTCAAATGCTTTCAGCAGTCTTCAAATCATTAACTGCAATTACAATTCACTTCAGTGGCTTCATAGAATTTGGCATTTAGTGCATAGAAGTGGAAGAGGAAATTTGTAGCTGGCATTCAAACATCTAGGAAAATATTTTTCTATTAGATTTTGTTTTTTATTATTTCCCTATCCAACAATGAATAGATTGGGAGGTCATTTGTCGTTTCCAAGTTGAAGACTATCCGCAGTTCTGTGCAGTTGCAATTGCAATTTGGATATCTGGATTCAAGGTCTGTACGTCTTCTTCCAACTGATCCTATGAAATTCAGTATCTTGTTCTAGATGCGTGATCTTTGATTGCTAGTCTGATTTGAATGGATTGTTTAAATTTGACGTTGATATAGTGGACATATATGTAATCAAATTTCTCATCTGGTTGAGCAGATAGTGTTGCTACTTCGGCTTGTTCCTTTACTTCCATTTAACATGTTGAACTACCTATTATCCGTGACTCTAGTCTCCATTGGACATTACATGCTAGCTTAATGGTTGGGAATGATGGCATGCACTTCTAAAATAATTATCTCTTTATTAATGACATGACAATGAATTAATTAACGACATTTTAGGTTGTTGTTATTGTTGAAAACCTTTACATTCTAAAAAATTCTATGCTATATATACCTGCTACATATACCTTAATGGGGCATTACATGCTAGCTTCAGGGGTCTATTGCATGAATTCATAACACAATTTATTTTCTCACTGCATGAATTCCACAGTTGCAATGTGGGTAGATACTCTTTCTTCTTCTTTTAATTCTATAGACTTTGTGTTAATGAACTATTTGCAAAAGTAAATTGAACTTGATTCCTGATATCTTCAACTTATATGGCATTTGTTGGTTATTTTTTGGGCATTCATGAGTGTGGATTAAAGTTTCCATAATATCAATGAAAATAGAAAATTTTGATTTTGTTGAGATTACTTTTTTTTTGAAAGTGAATTTTGGACTGAATAATTTAGTCATTAATTAGAATAATCATATGTAAACAGTTAGAACAAATTTCCACCATGAACTTGAAAGTTGAATTATAACAAATTTCCTTTATGAAAAGGTTTTGTGTGTCCTGGCCTTTTAGTTGAACCCGAATGCCTTGCACCATTTGTATGTCCTGTTTATTTGTCATATTTTGATTTGGATCCAAAAATTGATTTTGATTTTGATTTTGATTTGCCTTCCATACACTTGCTTCATCCAACACTTGCTTCATCCAATGGTGATTGATTTGGATCCAAAAATTAATGAAGATAGAGCAAAGTTGTCAAATTTTGTATTTCATAATAGATCTTACGGTCGGATCCCACCGTGTTGAAGCGGTATACTAGTATCTTGTTTTCGCACTCGATCTGATTGCTGTGAGTGATTTAATTTCAACACAAGTTCCGTCCAGCCTTATCGCCATTCTCATCTTCTAGCCCCTTCGAATTCATTTTTTTTCCAAAATTGTTGTTTCTTGATGGTAATCTTCCTTAGAACTCTTGATGGTAATCTTCCATAAGCAACATCAATTTTCTCAACAACATCTGTCTTGAATTTTTGATGTGGTTGTTTATGGTTTTCTCCTCGCATTTAGAATCGGCCGCCCCTCAAGTGTAATCGGGGAAATACTTAGGACCGAAATCCGGTGGGGGTAACTGCCCCCACAAGACACCAGGTGGCTCCGCCCCTGCATGAAATTATTGATTCTCGAAAACCTAAGGGTCTGCGTGTCTCTCTCTGTGGTAGTAGTGAGCAAGCTTTCGTGCTTGACTCCGGACATCCAAAAAGAGTGTGGAACTCTAAGTGTTTAAAAAGACTAAATTGGATTAGAGAATCATACTCATTATTTACCATAAACCTTCTAAAATATTCATATTATAACATTTCAAGGAATCAAATGTCTAATTTGCTACTAGAAATATAAAATGGATTAACGAAGTAGCTAATAATAAATTAACAAAATAGTAATCGCATAACCAAACCACTAATACACAGTTTGAACTAAGGGTGCGTTGGATTACAACCTATTTTTCATGAAAAAAGTCTTTTTTCCGCCTATTTTCCAATTGATACGTTTGATACCCATATTTTTCCATATTGGAAAAAGTAGTTTCCCACTTATTTTTCAACTACACGTTTGATTGATGTTCTTTTTTTTCAGGTAAAATGTTTTATCATTTTTACATAAATGGCTACATTTTTCTCGAAAATAAGGAAAGCTTTTTCTTAGGGGGAAGGATGCTTTATTTTTTGGATAAAATTTGTCTTCTAAATTGATATTTTCTAATTAACAATTTCTTGGCAATTCAATTCTCTGGAATTCATTTTCTATGCACCCTAAATGTCAAAAGCAAAAGACACAAATCTTGAGCTAGCTAAAAGTCTAAAACAAAAGAAATAAATCAACACCTATTTAAGTATTTTGCTTGCATTGATTATAAAAGAAGAGAGAAACCCAGTGGAAAGAAAGTGAAAAACACACAATACAACAATAAAAAATATAAAAGCAAGAGGAGTGAAATTACATGTTGTAGGTTATCTACTTCCAAAAAGCTGTAACACTTGGGGATCGCACTTCGGGTGTAGGAATAGAGGCTGGGACATTCACAAGCTCTCCACTTCTTTCTTTTCTCTAATATTTTATTTTTTGTTTCAGGTTTCTGGGTTTGGTTTGTTTTTAAAATAACTTAAAAACCCTTAAAGCTTTATGGGTTAAAAAGAAATCTAGCTCGGAAAGCTGAATCTATAAAAAAGAACATCCCTTAAAAGGGAAAGACTGAGAAACACCGCTTCAACAGCCTTCGGGTGTGCCTTTATAAGTTAAGATGTAAGCCTCTGACACTTAAAGCATAAGCCTAAAATAAATACATTTTGACAAGATTGTTGAGCCTGCTTAACTGTTTTGTTATGTATTGGACACAGGATAACTACAAGAAGAGTGGCTTTCAATATCCATGTCTTGAAATTTGCGCGGAGGACTTTATGTAGTGGTGCTGGTGCAAAGTTACCAGGTTTAGATGGCAATCAAGTTAGTACCATAATAATTTTATCTCTATAAACTTCCTGTGCTATCTGATGATAAGAGAGCTCTTACTTTCATTCCCATGGAGCTTTGGTGCACAAGGATATTGATTCTTGAATTGACACTTATATAATATGAATGGGTTTATTTGAGATCTCAAGTCCTCTCTGTTTTGTCTCTGATAATAAGATGGAAAGTTAATCTTGCAAATGTGGTCCCCAAACAGAAAGAGCAAGGGGAAAAAGATCATCATATCCCCCATTCTCCTGATGGTTGGGAAAGATGTTGTGCTATGATTCTTGATATTCTGGAATCAGAAGCCGTTATGTTTTGTAATCTATTTGACCTTGCTAGGTAGGATTTTAGACTATAGTGTAATGAGGGTAAAAGGGCTTATAAGTCACAACAGGCTAGGAAGAAGGGTTCACTTGGGACTGTTCTATAGGCTGTGATCAGTTTCCTGAGAATAGAAACTTTGCTGTTTTGAAATTCTGGAATTCTATGGTTGAGTAAGCTATCAAAATGATCGAGCAGCTTAGCCATATAGATCATGGGTGATATTCAATTCTGATTTTTCCTGCTATAATCATTTTCTTTTCCAAATTTTTCGCCAGTCATATCCCTCTCTTTATGTACAATTTTGTATTATGTGGAAAGTTGTGAACTAACTTCCCTACAGATTTTCCTATTGATGACATGCACTTTGGAAAATTAATTTTTCGTGTCTTGATATTATTGCTTCCCTTTATTTTCTGTGACCCATATTCCTGTGAAAAATCTGGGCAGCTAGAAGGAGCATTGCTTCTTGTCAGCATGCCTTCTAAGTAATCGGAATGGTGATGTGGACTCAATTATCTGGATAGTTGGATGGAGCATGGCTTGTTTTTAGCATCCAAACTGTGCCCAAAATAATTCTACCATCCACTGTGTAATCACTTTATTTTAATTTTCTATTCTGGTTTGCATTGTACTGCTGGGCATCTCGTCCCGCACTTATTCTTCATTGATTATTTCATTACTTGAATTGCTGGTATTGTTTGAATTAGTTCGTGTTATTGTTTCAACTTTTTGGGTCTTCTTATAACTGATATGATGGCATTGACATTAGCAGCCTAGACTTTCATAGAGCTGATTTTTACCTTAACTCCCTTCCAAAGTTCTTTAGGCATGTATATTTATTGTTAAATTGTTACTTGTTGCCATCGTAGAGTCTCACAGGCAAGCATGAGTTCCCCAACAATGCGCCTGTATATGATGTTGCAATTGTCGGTGGTGGCATGGTTGGCATGGCTCTAGCTTGCTCTTTAGGTAAATGCAGTTTTCTGTATCTGCTTTATCAAAAAATTCTCTATAGATTTTCCATTATCTGACTCTAGTAGAATCATGAGATTCTTTATTTTGCCTCAAGTAATCTCATTATTATGTTTTCCTTAGAATCTTTCTATATTTTCACTTAAGTAAGTTTTCGAATGTGTCGAAGCTGCCTGCTTCATTCTTATTATGACTCTTCACTGCTGAATTGGACTGTGGATTGCTGATGTTTACATAAGATACCGTTCTCGTTTCTCAAATAAATAAATCTTTTGCATATGCCAAGTTATAGCATTTGAAAGTTTCTATTACATGCTGCAGCAAGCATGCCATTGACGAAACAATTAAATATTGCCATAATTGATAGCAATCCTGCATTGCTGAGTGGAGATTGCATCAAGAAAGAGGATCCACCAGATCCAAGAGTGAGTACCATCACCCCAGCGACTACAGCTCTTTTTAAAGGTAATTCTTCTTACTCGATTTTTTTTTGTAATTTCTTTGACTCGGATATCTCAGTTTTACAAATATAAAGAGGATTATATCCGTAACAGCTTCACTATTATGCTGAAGTAGTTACCAAAATATGGTCGAAATGATTTACCCTTTATTTACCCATAAAGGGGAAAGAAATATGTGCACTATATATAGAACTTATACGGTCGTAAGACATCAGACAAATTGACATGCACTTCTGGGCAATTTTACCCCTTAACGGCAACTTAAAGCATTATAAACTTTTTGGTATTGAACTTTAAATAAAAGAAAAAGAAAAACTCTTGCTTCAACTTAAATGTTGGTGAGTAGATGTGTAAAACGGACCGGGTGACCCAGGTGATACTGATAGCGCACTTTCTCCTCTGCAGGGAGTATAATGTCTTTCTTGCACATTAAAAATATGTCTGAACTCTCAATGTATTCTATATCCTGAAAAGAATTTTGCGAAACAAATAATAAATATGGGTTACTTGATTTATCTCCTTTATTTCTATTTGACAGGGCTATTGACACGTTTCTTTAGGGTCTACATAAATTTTATCGTATGAAGTTTTCAATAAGTAGGT
This sequence comes from Forsythia viridissima, assembly GCA_030279155.1. Lineage (NCBI taxonomy): Eukaryota > Viridiplantae > Streptophyta > Magnoliopsida > Lamiales > Oleaceae > Forsythia > Forsythia viridissima. The sequence goes on along the minus strand of CM059037.1, from coordinate 52,121,889 downwards.
TTGGAAAGATGCCGAATAATGTAATCAAGATTGTAGTGTCAACTCATTGGGTTGTATGGTTCATTGATGTAGTGATGGCAGTAGTTAGAGTCTGAATTACACACCATTGTCTCATCATTGTGTGGTTGATTGCACAAGCTTTAGCACTTGACTTAAAAAAGTCTGAGAGAACATTCATGCTCTTTGTTCTTACATGCTGAATATGTGTGTTCTTGCACTTGGTTTAGCTGTGGCACTATTACTTCCGAATGTTCAACTTGCATAGACATAGAGCTCCATTACTTGTTTAAGAAAAAATAGCGAATAAACTTCTTTACTCCGAAGTATGCAATTATGAAGGTTACCCCTTTCAGGTGTGGGTGCCTGGCAATATGTTGAGGAGCATCGACATGCTTATTTTGATAAGATGCAGGTAATGGTGTTTTTAATCTTTTAAATTATCTTTATTACTGTTTTTACGACCCATCAGATGTGGTCTTCAGCATGTTCAAGTAAGTGAATTTATATTTTTATGCATGCTCCTCATAAACTCTGTATCTGTGTACATATGGATACACACGCACACACCGAGAAGCTAAAAGGTTTTAAAAACTCTTCATTGGATAGCAGTGCTTAGCAGAAAATTACTTTGACATTTGCAATGCCACAGCCTAAACCATTCATATTCATTTTGCGAAGAATTCATTCTTGGGATCTCATAATCATTTTTCTTCCCTATTAATTTCATTTGATGTAGGATTTGTCTGAGGGAATTTTTTTCTTATATGGCACTTCTCAGAAATAGTTCTCTGAAGCATATGCAAGCTAGATCAAGAATCATCAAATGTTTTTCAGCTATTTTCTTTTCATACGTGGAAGTTTATGCTAAACAACTTCATGGTGAGTGGAGTTAACAACAAAGTGTTATACTGCTATCAAATATTCATGTGGGGTCGGCTGCATGAATCCCTCCTTTTCCACTCCAGTTCATCAAGCATCACTTCCACTCCTGCATTTTCCCCCTGGTTTCTTGCACATATCATCTAGCTTGAGGCTTTTAGTGCTGAAAATGAATATAATTCCTTACTTTTGCTTTTCTTTCCATTTTCATTGGTTTATCTCATTACAACTTTTTTCCAAGGTGATTGACCCTCCTTGAATTTCTTTCAGCAAAAATTTATACTAACTGGAGTTGCGTGTAAAATATCCTCTTGTGACTTATGGTAATTAAACATGGTCGTTGATAATTGTAAGAACAAATTACATCTGAACTTATAAATATGTTCTTGTAGGTCTGGGATTATACCGGTCTTGGATTTACAAGGTACAATGCAAGAGACATTAATAAAGAAGTACTTGGGTAAGCACAAATGCAGCAATATAACAATTCATTTTCATAATCATGCAGTTCTTTCTTGCAGATGATACTTGTTTGGGATTTTGATTTAGGTGTGTAGTGGAGAATAAAGTGCTTCATAGATCGCTATTATCATGCATACAGGTACTTGAATCTTGGGGGATTTCCACATTTTTATTTCCAAAATGAAGCTAAACCTGATTGTTTTCACCAAGTTATATGCATGATTACTCTCTCTCTCTCTCTCTCTGTGTGTGTCATGCATGTAGCAAACCCCTAGTTTATTAACATCACTTAACTTCTTTATTTGCATATTTCCTTTTATAGTTTCATTTGATTTTTTCTAAATCGGATAAAGAGATCAAAAACTACATATGGTATTTTTGGTGTGCGTGGAAGGTGGTTTCGTGTCCTTTTACCCAATCTTATCAATCTTTGTGCTGCATATGAACATGAGAGTCATTATTGTACCCCTGATGTAATATGAAATCATGCTTTTGACAGAATTCAGCTCTCCAGAAGACAATACATCCTGTCAGGTTAAGCTCCATGATCTTACATCCTAATTCATCATCACATCATCATGGGGATTTAGCCAAACTGGAACTCAGTGATGGCAGTAGCCTGTATGCAAAATTAGTGGTAATTTTCAACTTCTAACTTTAAGTCTTGAAACGACTCTGGATGTATAGAAGGGAAGGTTGATCTATTCCTTTTGGTCAAGAGCTGTTGACCATCAATTTTCATGTAACCATATTTATCGTTGCTTTGTCTGTGGTTCTTACCTTAGGTTGGAGCTGATGGGTCCAAATCACGCGTTAGGGAACTAGCAGGAATCGATGCAACTGGATGGAAGTATCCCCAGAGCGCTGTCATATGTACTGTTGAGCATATGGAGCAAAATCAATGTGCTTGGCAACGATTTCTCCCAAATGGTCCAATTGCACTTCTGCCTATTGGCGACAAGTTCAGCAACATTGTTTGGACTATGAACCCTGAAGAGTCCACAGATCGCAAATCAATGACTGAGGTTGATTTTGTGAAAGAAGTAAACCGTGCTTTGGACAGTGGATATGGTCCTCGTCCTCAATCACGACTGTTTGGAGGTGGAGATGCCTTTTCTTGGCTCACAGCAACTATGACGTCATCAGCTTATGATTGCTTCGAAGTTCCACCCAAAGTTGTCAAACTAGCCTCTGAAAGAATGGTGTTTCCATTGTCTCTAATGCACGCTAATCGTTATGCATCAAAGCGTGTTGTTCTTATTGGTGATGCTGCACATACTGTCCACCCCTTGGCTGGTCAAGGAGTTAATATGGGATTTGGAGATGCATTATCTCTCTCAAAAGTCATTGCTGAAAGTGTTGCCATAGGATCTGACATTGGAGAGGTATGTCATGTTTTTTGCTGACTCTGAATGGTATTATAAAGCATGAAACATGGCAGTGATATTCCTTCTATTTGTGAGTTATATCGTTATAATCAACTTTTCCTGTTGGAATCTTATAAAGAATTTCCTTTGTATGGTAATCTAGCCCCTCAATTGTAAATGAATTGACAGTGACATGAACTAGGCAGATATCTAGACCTTATTAGTTTCAGTGTTTGAGCTGTATGTGGCAAGTAAATATTGTGGCCCAGCATTTTGTATTATGAGATTTTACCACTAACCATTTTGGAATCCCTAGTTTGAACATTTTGAAAAAATCAGCCTAGTCCAGGAATGAGATGGCGTCCCTCAAATACAAATATGCTTTATTTCCTCGAGTAGGAAAAAGAAATTTAACCAACTTAAAGTGCTACAAAACTTGATCAAGGCGGGATCTTTCCCTTTCTTGATTGCTCAGTCAACTTGGGTAGACAATTACAAACGATTTGAAATTTTAGTCCATTTTCTATTAGTAAGAAAATTTGCTACTTTCATACTTAATTCTCCTTTTTAAGATAATTATGACCACTATTGATCTCCTTAGCTAGATTTATCTGTAAGTTTTATTCTTCTTCTAAATGTTTTTGTACTGGAGTGGCTTTTGTGGTAGATATGGTTAATGTGTTTTCCAGTGCACAGACCTTGTTGAAGACGTTCCTTGTTCATGCTCGTGTTAAATGTGACATGTTTTTACTGCTTTAAATATCTGAATCTGTATACACAAGCATTTGCATTAAATTGCTATTATTCACTATGGTGGTGTTGGATTCCTGTTAAATCTCAAAAGTCGATTAGTGAGAAATTTGCTCTCTTTACACAGGTGTCCTTGCTAAGAAGATACGAATCAGAAAGGAAACCTGCTAATTTGGCAATGATGGCTATCCTGGATGGTTTTCAGAAGGCATATTCTGTTGATTTTGGACCTTTAAATGTATTACGCGCTGCTGCCTTCCATGGAGCCCAGTATATTTCGCCACTGAAACGAAATATTATTAACTATGCTTCGGGTGAACAGAGATTTCCTCTTTTCTCATGATGTGGTATTTAACTTCTTGAGAGCACCATGATGTGTGAATGACTGGTTTTGTGTCTCCGATTTCCCTGAAATCAATAAAATTCATTATCATAAGAATTTTTTTTTCCTCTTTCCTTTCATTTTACATTTTTAGTATTAAAAATATATTGATGTGATAAAATATTAAAAGGAATAAGTTATATGAGTATCTGGATGTTATTGATGTGATAAAATATTTAAAGGAATAAGTTATATAAGTATCTGGAGGTTATAGGATTATAAAAGGGTGAAGTACACGGTTTCATAGTATTTTATTATTCAATCATTCTACGAAGTCTCTCACCTTGGAATGGTGAGGGTTTCGGTTTGAGTTTGGTTATTTTTAAATCCAACAAGTTTTTCTAGGTTCGGGAAAAGCCCATCAAGAATGGATATGAACAAACTCGATGGGGAACAAAAGCAACAATGGTGTACAGTATAATTGAAATTTCTGTTAGCTTTATGTAATTTCCCAGACTAACAATATTTACATTTTACAGTTACCGAGTCATTGTATTGACCAAGTCATATACAAGAAATCTATTTCAGGAATCAGCTATTGAGAGGTTGCAATAAAGAAAACCCGAGGAAATATTTCTGTTTTGTTTTTTCATGGATGAATAAATAAGCAATTTAAGAGGAAAGCCGACTGCTCGATTTACAACAGTGTATCTCGCAGTACACGTGCCAGTACTCGTGAAGATAACCGACTGACCACCTCAGGAAGCACTTTTGCAGAGAGTCCTGGCAACACTGGAAGCAGCTCTTGGATCACTTGGGGGACATTTACTCCCTGCAGAAGCAGAGAAGAGATATTCATGATTCCATAATGGCAAGGGAAGTTGAACAATAAAATCAAAATAAATATGGCCTCAGTCCAATCATCTGTTGAATTCGAACATTTAGAGAAGAGGCCTATCTAAATTACAGCAATAGTAAGAGTCTCAGAAATATTAAACAACTACCTTCTCAGTATTACTCTCCTATTTGTAATGCAGCACAATTTTAACAAAAGCAATGCCACTGGTCATCATTCAGTTAATGATACAATTTAGAATATGGTATTAGTGATTAATGTTTTATCTCGAACTTCTTAACATCCTTGAAATTACTACATAAAAGCTGAGCAACCAAAACAGTAATTTCAAACATATCATAGCCGAAAGTTTTAAGTTATTGCAAGCATAATTGTTATAGGCTGCTTCTTAGGTGCTTAGTTGAAAGCCTGAACACTCACACAAAGGCCAAAGGCCTGCTCAACCATCTCCCATTCTTTAGCCCAATTTGTACATACAACATTGGTGTTTATCCCATTGATTAGACCATTTTGTGCCCCTGCAGGGTATACGAACTGTAGCTATATATATATATATATATATGAACATATACAGTCCAGTGCATATTCAATAACTTTACAACAAAAAAGTAAGTCTTGCTCCCAATATATTTGGGGTTGGCTACATGAATCCATTTCTGCCACTCGTTGAGTTCATTGTTAGATCTACTAGCATATATAAATGATTTAGATCCTTAGCAACTAGAAGACTAGTTTTGGTCTATCCCTCCCTCTTCTGACTTTTTCTACTGATTGCGTCGCTCTTTGGGTCTATGCAAAACATGTCCTACACACCCAAGTCATCATTCCCTTAATATATTCTTAATCAGTGCCACCTCCAATTCTTTGAGTATATTTTTAGTTCTTATTCATTTTAGTATGACCACACATCCGTCTTAGCATCCTCATTTCCACTATGTTCATCTCTGTGGGTCAACTTAATTGAAGTTCTTGTGCCAACAGAAAATATTTCTGCATTACATAGAATCATCATTTTCATTGTATGTGCTAACAATTCTCAAAGGAACTAACAGTTACAATCTTTAATTATTTTTATTTTGCTGGCCAGAGAAATGAGTTTATCAGTTTAACCATACATCACATGTTCCAAAACAATGCAAATTGGAACACATTCAAACTTCTTGACCATAAATGGTATAAAATAGTACGAGGTAGAAAAGACACATCATAACCAGGTTGTGCATGCACATACATCCAATGCACATTGAGGGATTCTATTTGTTTTCTCAAGTCAAAGGTGTTGCTACAAATGATTTTCACTTTTTCATTTTTAAGACCAATTTTTTCAGTTATCAACCATAAACTTGTTGGTACCTTTGTTGAAGCTGCAGTTCCAGATGTCAAGAATTCAATGATTTTCTGGACATTGTTCAGTATGACCTTGTCATCCTCAGTAATAGTTGGAAGAAATGCAGCTGGTCTAATAGGTCCCAGAGCAGGAACCATACTAAAAAGTGGAGACAAATTTCCAATTCCAAAAAATGCCATTATCTGTACCAACTGTTCCCTCGTAACAGCATCGATGCCCTTTACAATCTGTTCAGGATTCATCCCAAAATAATATCATTAGGACCACATAAGAACAAGTAAACAAATCCACATAATTTATTTTTAATTTATATTTGTTCGGTGCACTGTTGTCAATATAAATGTTTAGAAGAAATCAGTCAAAAACTAAAGAAATGAAAATTGTTGAATTGAAATGCTCCAAGTTGTTCGAGAATTGCTTACTTCTAAAGACCATATTGTGTCCGATTAGCGCACACATCTAATCTACATCTACTCTATCCAGACACAAGAAGTGTATATTTCAGGGCTACGGATATCGTACAATATCAGGACCTAGTGATTATGATAACAAATAACACCATGTCTCATCATAACAAATTTCAGTATTTCATAAAAACAAATATGTTCTTTGATCTTTTGAATTAAAGAGAGTGGTCAAACAAATTGTAAAATCATGTTTTCATCTACAATCGAAACAGATATTCAATTTGGAGGGAGGCAAGTGCACGTGTGCAAGAGTGAAACACACTCGCACTAACACACACACACAGAGAGGAACACACTAGAAGGTTTTCAGCCAGACAATGCAAATTGAAATATGTGTAATTCAGTGATTTATCCAAACCAGCCACAAACCAGTCTCCAGTCTCAGCAAAACAAGAACTAAAAGAAGATGGAAACACCAAAACTATATTTAAGTGATTAAAACAGTAACTAATTAACATAGTTCAAATTTTATTCAAGCCTTTGTGACAAAAACTGTGAAACGTTTATGACATAGTTTTGTTTACCATCATAATTCCTCTATCTCCAAGCACAATTTCTATGATAGTAAAAAGATTTTTTTCTCTTTTCTTGGTTAACTATAAAGAGTTGAAAGACAAAAAGGGGTACTGTAAGAAGGGTCAAATCAGTTGAAGTGCACATTTGATTGCCATATTGATATAAGGAACTACTTGCACTCTGGCCTTTTTGTTGTTATGTTAAGCAAAAACTTAAATCTTGTGGATGATTGATAGTAATAGCGCTCCAAAAATTAGTAATGAAACATTGCTATGAACATGATTAGCAGTATGGATGACAATCAACTATAAAAGAAAGAGTTGCTCTGAAACTAAATATACCTCATCTAAGAGAAATTCCCGAAAAAAATTCCCCTTATCAGATATTAAAAATGCCAAAGCTGCTCTTGTTTGGATTGGCTGTGTTTGGATGGCTAATGTTTGAGAACCATTAGCTGAATATACTGGAAGCAAATTGTTTTTTGGACTTTGTAGAATGCCAAGCTCTGCCATACTCCCATTCATACTCTCTCCACCTCCACTCTTTGCCGCATCTATGAAGTTTTCAAAAGCTTGCATGACATCTATAAATCTTTCAGCATTAAAAACTCCGGATTTCCCATATATTGTGTAACGCAATGCATTCCTTAGACGTGGGGATTCATCAGTCAATAGCCTCTAACATTGAGAAAGAGATCAAGAGGAAACAGAATTGTCATGCCTTAAGTAAACGTACCACCAACTTGAGCAAATAATAATTAAGTTATAACAGAATAGGATATTGTCAATCACTGGGAAAAACAACTTCATCATTAGAATAATTGACTTCATAATAGGTAGAACCCTAAAATAAATGAGATTAGTGCATAAGCAAATGCATTACTAAATAAATTTTCATTCAAAACCCAACTCAAATTTCTTTAAGTACAAGTATTATTTTAAATTCTTCTTTTAAGTTTACTTTTAATTTCTTATTTAAGGAATCGAGTTACAATCGGTGATCAATGAAATGGACTTCATTTACAACAGATTTTTCAAATGGGCCTTCTCACAATGGTGAAGGTGAAACATGCCCACTTACTAATTTTTTCGTTTTGAAAGTTTTCTTTATACATCAAATATCCAATGTAACCCTATTAAACATGGCTTTCACCACATTCATCTTCTTCCTCACCTCACCCCCAACCCATGTTCCCAACCTCCCGCCTAACCCCTGAATTCCCCCCAGCGCCCCCATCTTTATGGCCCGTCACTACCTCCCCACCCCCACTCCCCCTCATTCCCCCTGCTTGGGAGCATCAGGGGTCTCCCAAGCAAGGGGCAAGGGGCAAGGGGCAAGGCATGCAGTGGAAGGGGGGTGCAGAATGGGGGGGCTGAGATGAAACAGGTGGGGGCGAGTGAGAAAGAAGACTGCGATTGATATTTGATAGTAAGGAAGAAGGCAAGGGTGTTTGGTGGCCAGCAAAAAATAAAAGGCTCTTCTACATAAAATTAGAAAGCAAGGCCTTTTTCATTTTCTCTTTTTAACTTGGTCCTCATTAAACATGTGGATCTTTATAATAATTATCCATATTTTCTCAACTTCAATTTGCTTCCAGTATTTTTTAATCATAGTGTGATCTAGTCAGTGAAACATAGGAAGCTTGACGTTACTAGATAACTTGTTCAAGTGTTGTTGAAGGGGGTTAACTTCCCACCGTCGACTACAAATAGATCCAACAGTGTCTAAATGGAAAAGTTGGATTATAAATGACAGAAGTAAGTGAAAGGATTGTATTTGTGTACCTGTGCAATGTAAGGATAGGCTTCATCTACAATGGCAAAATCAGGATTCCCCACTAAAGCTATGCCCTCCAGCACACCTATTGCTCTGATTATAAGAGCAAAATAAGGGGGTATTCTGAATGGATAATCAAATGTTATTTGTGCTAAATCGGATGCCAGCTCCTGAAAGTTGATATTTTTTGCTCCCCCACCTTCAAGAGCCTGATCAAAAACCTTGGCCAGCACTGGCAAAATTGGTTCCAAATTAACTCCCTCCGGAATGAAATCAAGTTTGACAAAATCTTTGACTATAGCAGGATAATCGCGATGAATAAGGTGAGCAATAGCTTCAATCATGCCATACTTTTGGTCATCTGTCAATTTTGTGACTAGTCCTGCCATGACAAACACTAATTAATAACACACGAAAGAAACTGATATAAAAAACATACCTGCATACTTAAATTCACAATCTATAGCATGCAGAACTTCTGAAAAGCAGGAGTAATAGTTAAATAAATTGACCGTATCAATTATTTCATCATAGTCAACTCAGTAGTGGAGATTTCCAACCTATGACCTATCTAGCAAGTTGATCCCCAACCTTCGATCAGGAATTTTGATCCCAAACTTATCATTTTCATTGCACAAGTAGTCCATTGACGGTAGGTAACCGCCCAATTTTCCGTAAAAATGGCACGACTATCATGGGTCAAATTTTATGAGGGGTAAATAGGTAAAGAACACTTATTTCACTGCATGTACCCCGACTATAGGAGACAATCACAATTCGTGCTCAAATTAGTACGTTAACCTAGACAACCACTCTATGGGTTATCAGTAGGCTGAGTTCGATATTATAAGAGCTCGAAATAAGAAATTACATATATAAAAAAGGGTGACTATCCCATGTAGGTAATCCATGTTCAAATTAGTACATGAACTTGACAACCGTCATTAGGATTGAATTTAATAATAAGAGAGTTTAAATAAGAAAAAATACGGATAGACAGGAAAAGTCTAGCAATAATAATGTGCCTTTTGTTGGAACTCATATCTAGCATATTAATTTATATTAAGATCATGAACAGTTCCTCATTAGATCTTAAAATACTATATCTTTCATTCCATCAAAGTTCAAACAGCATTCAAAGCCCACGTTCTCAAGGAAGGAAGCTAAGCAGATATTGTTGCCTTTAATGCTAGAAAAAACCGATAGTAAACCAATTGCGTTTTTGGAAGGGTTTATTCAGATTGAAATCCTACTAGTGCTTTCCCTGATGGAATGTTTGACACTAGGTAAAACATTTAGGGGCTAAAAGAAAGAAAGCTGATCAAAATCTGGAAGTTAAACTGAGGGATTAATTTAAATGTTCTCAAAGGCTTCTGAATTTTAAAAAAAGCTTTCATGCTATTGGATAAATACAGAGAGGAAAAAAGATTTGTAAAACAAATTTCACCAGGATCAACTAATCTTGTAAGGATGTCTGGCTAAGAAAAGGTTAGGAATAGATGTTTCAGACTATGCTCTTATCTACGTCATATTACTTTAAGTGTGTCAAACTAGAAGGGAAATGGATGATTATTTACCAAAATCCAGTATAGCTAGCTTCCCATCTGGAGTACGGATTAAATTTCCTGGATGTGGATCAGCATGGAAGAAGCCCGTGTCAAGTAACTGTACGTCCAAAGAAAGTGAGCAAGATAAGATTGGCAAATTTTAACATATCAATGCAGTTGTTGACATACAGATCCTGATGGTGTACTCCTCTGAAGAGCAGCTTTCCTTGCATTCAGTGTTCCGCATTAAAGTACAATATGATGATAACACTTTCATCAATAATAAGTAGTAACAAGCCTAGTAAACAACATATTGCAATCATTTGGGCAGCAGTGAAAGTTGCAATTGCTAAAGCCTAGGATTATTAGTTAATGGGTTCAATGAAATTTCACAGTGACAAGTGTGGCACAGGTTTGCCTTGCAAGCTCTGGTTGTTCTTTTTCTTGTGTGAACAGCTGTCCCTCCCTCCCTCCCTCTCAATGAACTATCCAAAACAAGCATTATAGAAAGAGATCTTGAAGTATAACAAGCAGGCTCATACACCTATTTTATGTTTTTCGAGAAAGAATGCCAAGTAATTAATATCCTGCCCGTGGACCTATAAATTTGGTATTTTCAGCATTGGTTTTTACAACCTGTTTATGACCCAAAAGATACTTTCCATTAAGCAATTATCGTATAGTCATGGTGTTATATCCAGAAGGTCTTAATTTTCTCTTGGAGCGACCTTGATGCTGTTTACCAATGTACTTTCTCCTCTCATGAAAAATACGATTGATTATTGAAGCAGTAATCAAAATTACAAATCATAATAAAAGCCATATATTTTTAATACCAGAAACAGTGATCAATTTTTGAATGATTTGCAGCACCCACTATGGTTCCCATTTTATTACCACACAAGGATTTATATGTGTTAAACATCTCATCTAAAAGCTTAAGTTGTTAGAAAGGGGCCACACGCATTCATTTCAATTATGTCTTTACCGCGTCCCTTCACAAGTAGGCCAAGTTCATTATTCTCATTAAAGCCTCAAACATGCACAAATGTTTTCATGGGTGGTAGTGATACTTGAACATAATTCTTCTGCATGACTCTCATATCATGTTAACCATTTCATTTAAAATCTTAACGTGTTAGAGAGGGATCGCAAGTATTCATTTAAATTATGTCTTCAGCAATAGGCAAGTTTCAGAATGCAACAAGCAGTGCAACAAAATAAAAGAATATGGTTTGAAAAGTCAAATAACAAAAGGCAGCACATGTGGGGTGTAACAGGAAACTAAAATATATCACAGAATTTCAGCAGTAGATATGAACTAAACCAAACTCCAAACAATCACACAACAGCATTAGAAGGAAAACCAGCCAAGGATACAATCCTAAGAAAGGTATATCTCACAGAGGTTAGACATAAGTCAAAACAGAAAACTAATAATTACTAAGATCTATATAATGCCCTTGCAAGTATAGGTAGGCCAACTTTACAAGGATCCACTAAAGGATAAATGGAAGAATTAAAATGCATCAGCACATTCTGATATGTGTAAGCTTTCCATGAACTAATTAGAATGGCACATTACCTGCTTAAGGTAGCATATCACTCCAACATTTACTAGTTCGCCAACATCACTTTCAGTACTTTGTGACAGCTTCTCTCCATCTACCCATCCAGTTGTAAGAACCTTCCTTGAAGTGTATTTCTGATATGTCTTTGGCACAACAACCTGAAAACTGGAACTTAATAATAAGTGCCATAAAACCACCAGTAAGGTGTTTTTTCCCTGCTATGGGGTTTCGTTAGACAAAAGAGTATATTTAAGCAAAAAGTCACAGCAGATTACCTGAGGAAGGTCCTTCTTCATCATTCCAGCAAAAAGTGTTCCATTTTCTCCCTCGTTAATATAATCAAGTTCCTCAAAGAAACGAGCAGCCCATTCATCAACCAACCCAACAACGTCAACGGATATCTTCAAAATGAGATATCAGATAGATATTACTCCTTGTTAATCACCTCTTCCATGAGTAATAGAGAAACAAGAAAATGTACAATCAGTACCTGAGGAAATTTGCGAAGAAAAAGTCCCAGGTGCCTTATGACGTACAAATCAACTGTTACAGTCTCAAGGACAAAAGGCCTCTGTACTTTGACAGCTACCAGATCACCATTCTCCTTTAGCCGGCCCTTATAGACCTGGCCCAGAGATGCTGCCATTGATTTCCAAACATGGAAGCAATATATGAGCTTCAGGTACCAGACAAACTAAGAGAGACAGAGTCTTTTTGAGGAGCTGTGAAATTTTGAACAAATAATGCACATTCGCAGAAATTGATTCCAATAATGGCAGCAGTGAGTCAATGCCAGTGAGATTACCAGCAGCTATGGGGGAGGACGAAAGTTCAGAGTAGACATTAAACCACGGCTGTCCAAGCTCCTCCTCAATAAGAGCCATAGCCACATCATCTGGAAATGATGGAACCTACACCAATGATGGGCCAAAGATCAGCAACAAAAGAACAGTTCAGGCTGAAAATGAAACCTAAAAAAGTTGAAAAAATTATCTAAACATGTTCATGGTAAATTAAATAAGAAAGAATGAAAACCCATAAATCTACCCATGGTCCGATACGGGGCGTCTGTAAAGAAACATCAAATTTTAATCTTGAGAAGATAATGGCTCTTGGAGAAAAAGAAAATGAAAGAAAAATATCAATCATGATCAGGGCGCTCCTAAGGCCAGGACACTTCCAGTGACAAGTGACTTCCAAAGAAACAAATCAAAAGATAAGGCCCCAGAGATAGAGGAAATTAAACGCTGAGCCATTCATGTAATGCCCACAAGCAAAATAAATGTTACAGCAAATAAACTTTCACAACTTAATATAAAGCCTTCGAATAAAAGCAAGACACACACCGGTGATGAAAGTAATACTATCAGATCAAATAACTCCACCATTGAGAAGATCATTGCATTTCTTTGCAAATTTTGCGTTTCGCTCTTAAAAGAGACTGAAGGAATCTAACAGAAATGTTGAAAGGCTTAGAGGCCATGTAAATTTTTAAATCATTCCAATATTTTGTATCCAAACAATACCAAATGTATGTCAATATCGATCAACCAGTGAACAATGAGAATCAGAGATTAAGAGCAGGACAACTGTAAATCACGTGAGCTAAATATGTTTAAGGAGACCAAAATGTATAATCTCACCTTATCACAAAGCTTTTGTAGCTCAGTCATTGCAGCGGGAGACAGTATATCAGGCCGAATACTCAATGCTTGACCCAGTTTTATGTATGCTGGACCCAAGGAGGTAACTATCTCCCTCAATTCAATGGCTCGAGAAACCTCATTCTAAATGTAGAAAAAAAAGAAGAAAAGGGTCAAAGGGCAAGTGAAAGCTCAAGGATAATAATTAGCTGAAACTATGACAAGATTCAATTGTCTTAGTAATTATAAAATGGGGCAAACAAATCAGTTAAAAAGGGAAAACACAGCTAATTTTGTATGTATCAAAAAAGAACACATCACATTCAGCAGTGCATATGTAGATAATTCTAAATGCAACCGCCCTTTAGCTTACTTTTCCCAGTTAGTCCGCTGCAAAAGATATGTGTCTACGTTGTTTTTTAGTTTACTGGATTTAGTATATTAATTGAACAACCTCCTAAATACTGTCTCTTATTGATATTAATGTAATACCATGTCATTTAAAGCAAAGTTACGAGGAGCAAAGGAGATTTTCACTCCATTTGTTGATAAGTAGAATTATTGTTCTTGCACTCAATTTGTTCTTAAATAGGGTGGTTGCCTGCAAATTTCTAGTGTTATAGAACAGGGCATCCCCAGAAAGCCCTGTGTAGAATCTCAGTCCGGCCCAAGGAAACCTTCGCACTATGACTGAGACTCCAAGATGCATACTGGCATCACAGGGATTTGTTAAGTTGAATTCAGATTAGTTAATTAAATTGATAAATATGCCATATATAGTTTCCTAATTACTTAGTGAAAACTGAAAGCAAGCCAAACTTTTACATGGTGGAATAATTTTCCTCCCATTCTATTTTGGTCTGCTTAGATGCAGCAGCTGTAACAGCTTAGATGTTACAGCTGAACGTGACTCTCACTGATTTTTGGTAATGAATAGGTGAAGCACAACAGGTGGAAAATGCCAGTATAGTTACCCCCCCTCGAAGCAAAAATAAAATTGCAAAGATTGCCATCTGCTGATTTTCTGTATTCCTTTAATAATGCAGGCTAGACTGATACTCCAATTTAAGATGGACAAACCAAACCTGGTTTCCAAGTCTTCGATAACGTAGACGCTTATCTATCTTAGCCCATCTGCAAGAGTGTATTTACTATGCCACGGGGAAGCCAGAAATCTGCCTTAGCAAGCACAAGAAGTGATATGCACTGAAGGGCTGCTCTCTTCAGGAGGATTTCCATGTTTATGTGTAAAGCCTAAATGTTACCAACAGTCTCCGTCATGCCCCAACATATGTTGACAGGCCATAGTTCACTTTGGGTTTGGCAGGAGATCAACCTCCTGGTTGTTCCTAGGAGCAATAATTGCCTAATTCAGAGCAGTTTTCCAAGGATAGAGACGCAATGAGCACTTCTCCTGAGAAGGCAGGTGGGAGAGCTACATGTGGATCTTCACAAACTCAAGCCCGTCTACATAGAAGTGCTATGGATATTCATTAATTAACTGCACTTTCTAAACGTTTCTCCAAGATTGTTCCTTGCGCTTCTCTCTCCAATATCTTTGTCCCCTTAAGGCTGTCTACAAAACCAAAAACTAAGCCTTGCTTCTCCCAGTGGCTGACACATGTTACCCCCCCCCCCTCCCACCCCAAATACAGTGCTCATTCCTGATTGTATACAGTAGCAATAAGATTTATGAATGACACCTCTTACCAATCAAGAAAACTGACCGAAAAATAGAACAGAGTTTTGCTTCATTGTCTAATAGCTAAGACTTATCACCACATTGTGCGAGCTTTGTTTTAGACCTTTTATCAATTCGAACTTCCCAATTTCTAGGGCCACATTTTAATGAGTACATGAATATGCTTCAGTCATTACCATCTAACATGGAAGCATGGTATGTTTTCTTTCACATCTTCCTTGTAGAAAAATGATGTGGCCTCATATGTTCGAAATTCTGGTATCCAATGATGACTGCCGCAAACTATATCCAACTGAAAAAAGAGACTCAAGGAACTTCTTGTAGAAACAAAATGGTGCCCTTCAACATTGATTATTATTCTAACAAATGCTTGAGGGAGGGAGGACTGGGTGGAGGGGGGATAGTAACTCAATCAAGAAGATAATCAATTCAATGAGTTCACTTCAATAACCAATGGTCACCCAATGAAATAAATTAACAAACAGAAAATAGTGGGAGCTGTGAGCTATTGCCCACAGAAAGGTTACAAATCATCTAATAAGCCAAAATATCCAAAATTCACTAAGTTACTAAAATCAAAAGAAAACAGGCAGTTAAACTGGAAGGATTAAGATGAAACCTTACCTCCTTTATCTTATTATTTATGAGATCCCAGGCAAGACGAGAGAGAAAGCCTCCTGCAACAGACAATAACTGGACAATACGGGTTGCAACAGCACGCGGTCGTTTTCCCCAGTAAGCAGCAATGGTATCAGGATCGTATACCAAAGGCAAAAACTCGCTGCTTTCATCTACCTGAAGGAGCAGAAAAGGGTTCGTGACATCACTACTAAAGGCTTTTTGTGAAAGCACACCTTCACAACCAAGTTAGACGATGATGCTTCAAATAATAGAAACCAACAATTACCGGGATACATCTGATTAATATGAAGCTTCTATAGTTCATGGCATTTTTCTCTTCAGAACATTTAACATTTGAAGCATTAGTAGTGACTAAGAAATGTACCATTACATTGTTTTCCCATGACTGCTAGCCAATATTTCCAACGTGTAAAAAATGAAAAATCCTCAAGTGTCTGTGCGGAAACTCTAGGATTGGGATCAAATCAGTCCGTGTCGATGAAACCAGATTTCTCGAGAAACAGTTTTCCCTAGATCGTAGGTTTCTCTAAGAATGTTTAACATGTTAAGTATTACTATTTACTAAGAGATGTACTATTTCATTGTTTTCCCATGACAACCAACGAACATTGAGAACAAAAAATAAATAATTAAATAAAATCCTCAAGCGTCTGTGTGGAAACTCTAGGATCAGAATTAGACCACTGTATAGATGAAACCTGTTTTCTCGTGAAACAGTTTTCACTAGATCCCAGTTTAGCTTGGTCGAATCATAAGCTAGTTAAATTGTACAAGATCCTTTGAAATACTTTGTTGTTGACTTCACAAAAAAGAAAAGATATATTTGATCATGTATTTCATAAAAATATTCAAAAGTCTTCCTTTTTTAAATATAATGACAACAGGATTCCATGGGTTTCAGTGTTTCACTTCCCGTCTAGATTGAACTCAATCCAAATTTAGCATAGGAATGGATAAAATTTAGAATTGTTTTAGATCTGCAGTTTCCAAGTCTAGGACCACGGAAATAAAATTAAATTAGTTCCCACTAGGTCTGGAACTAGAGTTTGTCAAACACGACCATTTAAGAGCAAAATTAACATGAACATACACAGGTAGTCAATGGTTCAAATTATGGAATGAAAAATCAACAAGTGAGACCCAAAGATTATAAATGCAATTGAATCATGGAGGATGAAATTTTTGTGGTATTTGAGTCCCTCTCACGTGAATAGACATTTGAATATTCGTTCAATTCAACATGAGACTTGCAATATAATTGGCTGATTATGAACATTTGACAAATGAAAGTCATATTACTGACCTCAACTAAGCGGAGCTTGATATTATCATCAGCAAACTGTGAGTCCTTCAAATTTTGACCCCGAAGTCCCTTCATTAGTATAGACAACTGCTCGTTTTCTTCCATCTGTGCCCTCATCCTTTTGATCTCTTGTGATACATCTTGCATTCTCTACAATTCCCAAAATCACATGATAGAAATACATCACTACAACACTACTTCAATCCATCATACCCAAGTTTAAACACCTAACAAAGGAGTGATCTTTTACCAGGTACCAAAAATTTCTTTAAAGAGTGTTAAGCAGAAATGAACATTTCATGTTAACACCCAGGTAAACAGTATATGTATAAATACACGTATTTATGAGGAAAACCTTTTGGTTTCTCTATAAACGTACAAAATAAATAAATATATTTTTTTATTGTTGTTAATACTTAACATCAGCCTAAATTGATCTTAGCTTCAATTCCTTTCTTCTTTTCTTTAACTTTACTTCTTTTCTTTTGGAGATAGGGTATAGATACCGAAGATTTTCCATTTGTTGTTCAAGAAAAGATTCAACCTTATTATATTGTTCAAAATACTTCAGTGGAAACATAATTTATGTGAATTCTAAATCTATGTTCTTCACCACTTCACTTTCCAATCAATCAACTAAAATAGGAACTTCGGAAAACAATTAATGAGAACCACATTAGTTCGCTAAGGATAAAAAATGCTAAACACATAAAGTGAACAAGCTAAAAGACATCCATTCGAAGCTCAACTTAACTATAATTGCCCAAAAATATAAAATAAAAAGGCCACGCACTTTTATCTTCGTTTATTTTTCAGCCGCACATTTTGAATTTATAACTCAAGATTAGCATAAATTAATAAAATTCTGTGGGAAAAAACAAAAACAAAAATGACAAGTTAATTTGCAACTGGGCTTACAGTGGAAGCACCGTTGACCGGCTTATTCGAAGGCGTTTTCCCATTAACAACTTTGGGAGGCGGCGTAGATGATTTAGCAGGATTAGTATCCGATGGTCTCGGTTCCGTGGCAATGGCCTTCACGACGGCGTTTTGGTTCCTGAATTTAAGGATTCCTGAAAATGACCGGCGATGGGATGACTTGGTGGAAAACGATGAAGTGCGGTGTAGTGGATCAATTCCGCAGTAGACGAGCTGTGCAGCTGCGTCCATGGCGGAATCTGAAGAAAAACTTAAAACCCTTTTTACTGTGTGTGATTCTCTGTGTAGTGAATGCGAAATTCCAAGGCGATGAACAAAGAGTAGAATTGATTAATGGAAAATGTATTCAACGTGTATTGCGTGTTTCAATTATCAAATGATTAAATCAAGAATGAATTCAACAGCGAATTCAGTATTTGTACGAGGTGTTTTAGGTGTTGTGCACTGTGTGTACCGTTTGTTCTTAAACTAGAAGCAAGATTTCACTGGTGGGGTGGGGTAGTAGTTGGGAAGAGACGTGGAGGATTATAGAGCGAAGGAAAGTTTATATTGGCGCGATTCTGAGTGCGGTTCCTTACCGTCCGTTTTTATGCGATGGAAATTAGTTCACTCTTTTTTGGGTTGTGCATTTTTCCTTTTTTTTTTTTTTTTTTCTTATTTTGGTTGGATATTTCATTTAATGCAAAAATTCCTTGAAATGTAACTCAATATCGAAATAATACGAATCGATATTCCAATTTCTCATTCATTTTACATGAGTAATTTTACATTTTATTTACGTATTTTTTTACTCGTTAAATTTATTTTCATCATACAACACGATTTCATTGTTGAATGAAAGTTATTAATGAAGTTTAGTTACTATTTTCTATGTTATACATGAAATTTAAAGCAAAAGAGAAGGTTATCGACTATGTCGATATCAACCGCCGTCGCCACAAGAGAATATTGCTAATCCATTTTCTATCTAAAATTTAGAAAACATTTAAATTTTTGTTCTCAATATTGTCTCGTTAATATGTCTATATAATTTGCTTAATGTGAAGAGTTGCTTAACAACGTGTAAATTACATACATGCTTCTCTTTTCAACAATATCGAAATTGTAATAATTGTATATTTTGTTGTAAAACTTTTATTCGCTCCTAAATAAATTTCTCATGGCACATAAACAAGTGTACCAACTTAAAAATTGTCATAGAAATAAATGAGAGAACGTACAAAGTGACAAAAAAAAATTATATGAAAATATTCATCTTTGTTATTGTTTGAACTTAAACTACGACAAACCAAAGTAGCTAGTTTGCACAGATTATTAGTGGTGAGCAATTTTAAATAGAATCGTCGAGACTAATTCAACATATTTTGGTTAGTAAATAATCTCCTCGTTAATTCTCACTTGAAAAATAAAATCAACTCAAAATTTAGTGGTTAGCACCAAATCTAAACTTAAATTAGGGTATGCTAAAGTTGAAACCCACCATTACAAACCAAATTTCTAAACCCTATATGCCCTATTAAATTAAGGCTAAGGGAGGCTAAAGTTGAAATACACCAGCATCTTGGCTATAAATACTTTGAAATGGAAGTGTGTTTTGAATATGCTTATATAGGTGGCCTTCTTACGATTTATTTCCCGATTTAATCAAAAAATTTGACTAGATATTTATGAAATTCTTTCGTTCAGAGTATTCAATGTTAAATCTTGATCACATGTTACCTTTTTGTCTACGTAGATTTGCATTCTCACGCATTTGTATATTGTATTCATATATATCAGCTAGTTTCAATATATAAATATTTTTATAAACTGTCACTTATACGAGCCTTGTGCACATCATCATTCTCCCCGTGAACATTAGATACACAAAACACTATCACCTAAACTTTGTGTGTAAACATCATTTCCGAGTCTACTCTTTTTATATATTTTGAACATGGCCATGGTGGGAGGTTATTGGCCTTGTTTGGTAGAGTTTAAATTAAAAAAAAAAAAAAAAATTCACACTCTTTTTTAACTATATAATTTATGGGATTTACAACTTTTCAACCATACATTTTATCATTTTTTTATCGAAATCTTAAAAAAAAAACCGTTTTTAAACTCCAGCAAATAAAGAGTTAATACATTTATGATTTATTCCCTTTTTAAAGATGAAGATTTTTCTCCCTCCATTTTCATATTTCTATTTTGTCTTATGTTTGTGTCAATTATAAGAGGTAGATATAAGAAATAAATTTTAAGAGTTAGTCTTACAACTTTGTTTTTTTTTTTTCGTACATAAAGACAACAATATGTAGTATATTGTTTGCATCAATCGAGTTGAGAGTCTAATTAATCGAGTTGGGCATATAGTGAGGAACAAGACTCATTTTTTATAAAAATGTGCTTAATAATTATGAATTAATAATTAAGAAAGTAGATTATTTTGATAACATGCATAATTTCATCATTCACATTGTTCAAATAGTGTTTTATATAAATAATCCTTTACATACATATATGCTTTAAAATTTTATTTATTAGTAAATAAATAAGATTTTAAAATAATAATAATTTTTATTAGTCGGACTTACAAATAAATAATTACATATTTTATAAATAACTCTTTTTTTTTTCAAAAAGGAAAAAGACAAATTTTCATTGCAAGCAATGGACAAAATAAAAAGTGTATACACTGGATCCAATCTCATAGACCGAACTAGTAGCAAAACAAAACCAGCAAAAGAAAAAATAACTTCTAAGTTCATCGTTACTTTTTCAAACTTACAAATTATTCAATTTGAAAAAGAAGTAACTTAAAACTTACACCTTAGCCACTTTCATCACATTTCCTTGTCATCCTTTCCCACAAGGTGTATCCAATTCCAAGCCCAACAGAAGCAAAGAACTCTCCAGAACGAAAAATAGGAGAATGGATAGGTATCAGAGAGTGGTGAAGCATATGCCAGAAGAACCCATAAATGAGAATGAAATCAGAGTCACAGCTCAGGGTCTCATACGTAATTATATTATCTATGCCACCTCTTTGCTTCAGGTTCTCATACTTGAACACTCGTTTTTTGGTTTTATTATTTTTTCGTTGTTTCAAGTTTTCTGCTTGGATTTTTAGTTGTTTTTGAGTGCTTTGTCGTGTTGGTTTGCTGGGGAAGTTTTGACAAGTAAGGAAAAAATTGAATCTTGAAGTGGATGGTGTAGGAGTTTTTAGTTTTATGCTTTCAAGTGGTTTTGTGAGTTTGTATTGTGTCTTGTGTCGTTTTATGTATGGAGAAAATAAGTCTCGAGACTCTCTTTTTGGTTTCATTTCTTTGTCGTTTCAAGTTTTCTGCTTGGTTTTTTAGTTGGTTTTCCTTGGAACTTATTGACAAAGAAGGAAAAAAAATTGAATATTGAAGTGGCGGGTTTTTAGTTTCATGTGGTTTTGTGAGTTTGTACTGTTTATTGTGCCCCTTTGTCTATTGAGGAAATTAGTTGTTGAATTGAATTTGTTAATTTGAAATTTTCAGCAGACATCCAGAATCCTGCTGCCCCCTCCCTCATTCATCAACCATGTATTCGACTATAAGAGCGAAAATTGAAAGGAAGGGAATCAAACACGTGCAAGAGACCTGATGAAACGATACATAGATATTGAATGTATATGTTTCATGGATGTGTACATATTTACTACACGAACTTTGATGGGGGGCATAAATTTGTCAATGTTTTACTAATGGCAGGCCTGAGCAATCAATCAATAGTCTAACATTGTTTTGAAGTAGATACCTTTGTTGAAATCATATAACTTGACATTATTGATCTTATGTTGCAATAATGGGATTTGGGAGTTCTAGTTGATTTAGATATTATACGTTTCAATGTGTTGTGAAAATGATTGGTTGTGACTTGTGATTTTTAATCTTTCTTTCGGTTAGGAAATATATTGTTATATGTGAAAAAATATAGCGTTAACATGGAAATTTGACTGAAAGCCTGTTGAATTGAGGTCATTGATACAACAAATGAGATCATGGAGATCATCTGCCAGGATTTTGGGTTTGAGAAACACCGATCAAGGAAATTATGCTAGACTAAAATATCAAGCTGAGCTCAAGGAAATCCTTTTCTTTCTTTTGTAGTGACAAAGAACAAGGGATGAATACCAATCTTGCAAAATAGAGTACCCATTCATATTATGAAGTTTGAAATCTGTGAATTTCTGTTTCTTGTTTATTTTTATTTTTTGGGTTCCCCTATATGCACTGTTCTAGGTAGTTGGTAAAAATTTGAATGTAAGACAAGGATTGCTATGCTTTTCTAGTACTTGATTACAAAAATCTTCTCCGTGGCAATACAAATGAGGTTACAGGGTCAACATAAGTTCTTCCAGGCCAGTTGTTATGCTCTGACATTTGGAAGCAAACGTTCCAGCCTCAGCCTATTATATAGGAAGATGAAATGGAAATTTCTTGGGCATAGTTGCTTAAAAAGTGCAATGCCTGGGTTATTATGTTGGTTTTTCCTGAATATTATTTGAGTGAAGCTCAAATATATGTGGAGACTGAGCCAGATACATAGATTTTAATCCCAACTTCACCTGAAAACTTAAGCCATTAGCTTTTGTTAGTTTATTAATTTTTATACTTTTTAACTATTTATCCGATGTGGGACAGTTTGAAGCTCCCATGGTCCTAAAAATCTCCTCCTTGATGGGTCATCTCAATGTGTTGGCATCAAACTTCATTTTAGCCAAACAACTCTTTTATACCAAATTTATCAAATGCTGGAAGAGTGGTATTTGGATTAGCAACCACAGCTGTTAGCCATTTAGATTGCGAACAGGGAGAAACAAATACAAAACTCAAAACACAACTTGACCTAAAAACTTGAGCCATTAGGTTTGTACCCATTCTAGCGTATTAGTTGTTTTAACTTTAAATATTATCTGACGTGGACAATTTCAAAGCACTCATGATCATGGCAATAAGTAACACTATCACAGATTGTGCAATGAAATATTGAAGTTTCTTTCTACTCTGGATTTCTCGTACTGTGTTCTTCACTGATATCGTTGCCACCTTTACTTCCTTGAATTATATAGGTTTTTGTTTTTTATGACAAAGGTTCTGTTGAACTACCTTCTCTATCTTTGCATTTTGATGTCACCTGAGTAAGGGAAATGAGAGAGGACTTCAGCATAAAGTGGCTGGTCAAAAGTATGTACTACAATTGATGAAAAAAATTGCTATCCCTTTCTCCATACCTTTTCCTTCCTGATACAAAACGACAGAAAAGATGAAAAACTACTTTAGTGGCCATCAAACACTTCTATGGCACCGAGTACCCATCAAACTCTACTGTACCTCTATTTTTTGCACCCGGCTGTTGAAAGTTATTCACTGTACAATGGCTGTCTAGTTTTTATCCTCCAAATCCAGAATTGAATATTACTGCGGGTTCCGTGTATGTATTCAAGGGTGAGATATAATTTCTTTGCAGAAGACTATGTGCTACTAATGTTATTAACTTCCCCAAACACCATGTATGGTGTGTCAAACTTTGTGAAAATCATTCAACACTACGCCACCCCTAAAAAAAGAGTCAGCAGCCAGCCACCTCCGACTTCAACAATCACAGCCATGGATTTTTTCACACCAGTGGTGGCCAACTTCCTCTCCCACGCTTTTGTAAGAAAGAGCTTGCATTTCAGTTGACAACGGAACAGTAATTTGATTCCTAAGCAATCTTTTTGTCTTCTCAGATTTCTGCTCCCACAAAATTGTTTTTATAAAAGACTTTGTCGCAAGGTCTTACCATGTTGCTGTATTATCTTCAGTTATTAAAGGTGATACATACTTCCATATTCAGGATAAGCAAGAGAAGGAGGTTGTTTTGAAGGCGATGGGACAGGCAATTAGTAAGGCTGTGACTATTGCAGAGATTATCAAGGTACTTCCATATGAAGTTTGACTTGCCACCTTTTTATGTTTTATTGGTGGATAAATGTTTTTTGGTATGGTTTGATTTCAGCTGTATTTTTTCTACGCATAAAAGGTGCATATTACCATAACGTTTGATTTTGTGGTACAAACAGAAGAGAATACCTGGATTGTATCAAGATATATCCACTAGCTCTACAACCATAACTGATGCATATGAGCCCATTGAGGAGGGGCTGAATCTGTAAGTTTGTAAACCAGAAATGTTCCAGAAAATCTGTGATTTAATGGTAAAAAATAATTTTTCTTGTTGCTCCTCTCTTGCAGTGTGGAGATGAAGCGGCAAGTCTCTCTGATTACAATTACTTTGTCAACTTTTGAACTGAACAAGAACTCGCCAGGGTAAATTTGAAGTTTCAAACCTTATGCCCATAAAACAATCAATGCACATCTTTTTTTTTTTTTTTTTTGCTTTGTCTATCTCATAGCTAATCTCTTAAGAAATTTAAGCATTTAGGTACCAAGCTCCTCCTAACATGGAGCAGGCAAAAGTTCAAAATCAGCAAGAGCTGCGGCAAGCTAAACAAATCATTGCTCCATCTCTGGATGTGAATCAAGGTGAGCAGGCTTGATTCTTTTGGTCTTGGGGATAAATCACGGTATTTATCCTTTTCATTTAAAGAAAAGAATGGCCATTTTATATTGGATTCTGAAAAGGTGCAGGTATTTAAGCAATGTGAGAAATAACTATTTTATTTTCAACATGTAACTTTTAGATTCATATGGTGGCCGGGTCCGAGGACGTGGTCGTGGGAGGGTTGGTTTCCAGAATTATCAAGGTACTGATTGGGTATATATTTTGCATATATAATAAAATTGCTAGTTGTGGTTTATTTCTCTATATTAATTTCATTGCCTTAATGTACTTTAATGCTCACTGATATATGATAATCTACTAGCAGAGAATGGTGAATATTATAACCGGGGCCAAGGAGGTGGACGTGGCAGAGGATGGGGTTACCATGGTAAGTTCCCTAAATTTCTTGGTTTGAAGATTATTGCCACACCTTAATGCTCACTGATAATCTACTGGCAGAGAACCGTGGATATTATAACTGGGGACAAGGAAGGGGACGAGGCAGACGCTGGGGTTACCTTGGTAAGTTGCCTGAATGTCTTGGTTTTGAATACTTGCTGACATATAGTGCAAGGCATGGTCTTGTAGACATAGTTTTTGATACTCATATACTGTATTTTGAACTGGAGATTTTCCATTGTCCACAATCTAGGCAAGGTAGCAAACCAGAGTTGTTCATCTCTCATGGGGAAATGCTCCCAAAAAGATAAGAACTGTGCAGTCAGTAAATAAAAATTAAAAACCAAATTGATTCTAAAAACAATTCTGGCCCTTCTTGAACCTGAATTTATTTTTATCATAAATATTCTGACTTCTTTGAGTTTATAATTAGGATAACTGTAGAAATTTGATAGAATTATGATGCTAAGAAGAAAATGATTGAAGAATCATTTACGGATGAAAAAAATAATTGCCTCTTTGTTTGTTTTGTACATACCACGTATAAAATGATCTATGTGAATTGTTATATATATATAATTGAGGGACAAGGGAAGTGTCTACATTTGAGAACTCTAAGTGGCCATACCGCATGATATCAAGAGAGAGAACACATCTCAGATTAAGCCAAACTCTTAACTTCATAGGTTTTAGTCTTATGACTTCTCCTTCATTGAAGGAATTAACTTGGGTTTTGAGATAGTGCACTTCTTTTGGAAATCCAAAAAAACCCTTTGGACTTGCTAGTGTCACTCTTGTTTTGGTATTTAAACAGGTGCTGGTTATGAAAGAGGCAGAGGTGGAAGGAGGAGTGGTGTTAAAGGTTATGGTCGTGGACGGCTACAAATTGGACGCCAGGGATCGGATGTTGGAGTTGGAGATCAGCTAGTTTGATATGGATATCCTTTTGTGCTTATGCTAAATGTTTGGCCGAGTTTTCTAGCTTTCTTCCTCACCTAATTTGCTGTTCTGTGCTATATTGCAGTCGCTTTGCTGAAGCTTTTTCTCTCTCTGATCATATAGATATTTTCACAGCCCTTTTTTCTCCTTTCAATAGCCATTTGCTGGTTCATTTTTGTGCTACTATGAGTCTACTCATTGTTTGTAAAACTGTATAGAGTTTTCAATAAATATAGATTTCCGTTGTTAATTTTCTTTTCTTTTTTTGTATTTCGTATAGTGTTTACAAGTAAACGAAGTACAAGGCTTTGATATTTTCTGTACCATATTCATGGACTGAGATTCTTCCTGTCCCAGAAAAGATATGAATTCACCAGATGTTTCTGAAGGGATTTGATGGGAAGTTTCATCCTTAATTTGGTGTACCACAATCACATGCCCTCTCTTCTATATCTTACATTTTAATGGCTGAGTGCGCACTTGGTCTACTAAGTGCATGTTTGGTAGTGTTGAAAATATTTTTTAAGTGATTATATTATAAGTCGTTGGTTAATGTGTGGATAAAAAGTGAGTTGTAAGTTGTGGGTCCTATAAAATATGTAGATAAAAAATATGTTTGATCAATTTAACCATTTGAAATTATAATTTAAGCATGTCCAAATATGCTTAATCTCATATGAGCAATTGCTTGTAATCTCTCAACATTATTGAAAAGAGTTTGAACTGTTTCTGCTACTACTGCTCATAAATTTTTTTTTTTTTTTGAGGAATTGATGTACAAACACTTTAGGTATATATTAATACCTTCATTCCTCACAAATATATACACAAATTTCACCCTAATATTAAAAAAAATATAGTACTTGAACCATATCGCAACATATTAAAATATTAGAGTTGCCCACATGGGCATGACGCAGTGGTAAAACAGGAGGGTTCTCTACGATGCATCGAATGTTCGAATTCCCGTGGCAGTTGGAAGGCTACTTAAAAAAAAAATGTTGGAAGGTTTATGTCCACAAGGAGGAGAATTGTTGAATGTCTGGCCTAAGTGTATATAAGCTGTGACCGTATTTAAATTTACCTGGGTGGCGAACCATGGAGGAAAGCCGCCACTCATTAGGATTAGTCTGGCGAAACTTGGACACTTGAATTATCAAAAAAAAAAAAATTGAGTTTGTTATCTTAAATTAAATTGAAGCTTACAATATGATAGAGATATTTACGTAACACTGCACCAAATAAAATTATAGAGTACATGAATAAAAGTTTGATTTTTTCCCCTTTAATAACACCAAGTATTTAGGGGCGTCGCTATGCTCGGCCCGTTGACACCAGGGTGCCATTCGGCTTTGCAACGGCATGTCCATTTTTTATGTGGTTGGGTCCTACTCAACAGTCAGCCTATTAAAAAAATAATAAACACGAAATTTTTAACAGGTACAACATTTCTATGCCTACCAAATTAGTAAGAATTGAGAGATCGACCCTAGGTCCTAGAAAAATAAAGTGATGCTCGAATCTCAAAGAAAAATCATCGAACCGATCCATTGCCACAACACTATCCACATCATTTAACAAAATAAAGTGCCTATTTGGTTTTATTAAAAATTAATTTTTAATAAATTTTGATAAAAATTGATGAAATATATAATTAAAAAATTAATAAAAATTATAAATTCTATAAAGTGCGTGTTTTTGTATTCTTAAAAAAAGACAAGTCTTATTTTGAGCTTGAAGAACTATAAGGTGACATACCCAATAAAAGAAATAGCACAATCTCCGTTTAATACTTGCTAATTTTACCTTTTTCATTTTTTTTTAATACTAAGTTCCAAAAGAATATTTCAACTAAGACAAATAAATAAATCGAATGCCTATGCAGAATATAATACAGTTCCAAATGACAATGTGTCCCTCTCCCGTATGAACACCAGAAAATCCAACGACCTAAGAACCCGGACTCTTTCTCGTCCAGGTTCTTCCCCATACAATGATCCCATTATATCCACCATCAAAACCCATTTTCCAATACACAGAAAGAAGAGCGATTGATTAAAGGGAGAAGGACCTATTTGCAAGAAAATGGAAATTACTGTGTCAAAAGTGAAGAACAATTGTAATAGCAGCAGTCCAAGAAAAACAGAGAAACAAGATGAGTATCATGTTGTTCATAAACTTCCATCTGGTGACAGTCCTTATGTCAGAGCCAAATATGTTCAAGTATGTAGAATTTTCATATTTTATGTATTTGTATGCGGGTAAATATTTTTGGGTGTATGTGCTTCTTTTGATGCATTGCGTATTTCAGAGTTTCCTGTGATTTCATTTTCTGTTTTGGCCGTACTAAAATTCCGGATGCAGCTGGAAAACCCCGTGTTTAGCGGCTTTTAATCAGGGCGATTTGTGCTGATTGATTATGAGTAAAAACAAGATGGCCTAATGCAAAGATTACAACTCATAAATAAGGGGTTTAGCTACAAATAACCAAATAAATATGCTCTGATTTGTCATCTTTGAATGTGTTTTCACCTTCTTGGATAATTAATCTACATGGGTTCAATTTATTTATCAGATTGTTATTGGAATTGTGGTCTTTATAGTAAGCACTTTACTTGCCTATTTATTTAGTGCATATCACTTAGATTTAGGTGCTCAATGCTCAACTTGCACTTTTATTCGGAGCTTTTGCACTGCAAATCGGTGCAGAATAAAGTGTCTTTGTTTATGGATGGGAGATTAGTTGATCTCTTTCGAAATCATTTTAGACTGCAATTATGCATATCTGATTAATGAGCAAAATAATTTGTCATAATTCGGACTGGGATTATTTTTTGATCTTGAATCATTTTCTTAAATGTAGTTAATGTTTTGTCTGGTCATACTTTAACATGATTTTAATTCATCAAGTATTCAACTATTTGGAATTCATGTTATACAGGAAAGTTGAGATATTGTTTTTAAAGAGACTATTTTAATCACATCAATTAGTATATCCCTGCTGAGCCTTTATGTGTGGTAGAATCCAACCACCAGTTAATTAATGAATGTAGAACATAAATCTTAATTGCATGGTGTAAATTTAGGAACATAAATCTTAAGCCACGTGCCGTTATGTTGTCGCTGGCGCTGATGTGGTGCAACCATTTTGCTTCTTAACAAGATGTCACATGTAATTAAACATCTCTATGCTTACCTGTCCTTTTGGCGTTTCCCTTTATGTCCTTTTGGCGTTTCCCTTTATAGCATCCAGTGAAATTATGCAGTACATTCAGCAATTAAGTAATTGATTGATGGTTTCCAGATGTAATCAATCTGGTTTTCCTACTTATTAATTTCTACTTTTGCTCTACATGTTATTAACAGTTGGTCGAGAAGGATAACGAAGCTGCAATAGTTTTATTTTGGAAGGCAATAAATGCTAGAGACAGAGTAGATAGTGCCCTCAAAGACATGGCAGTTGTTATGAAACAACAAGATAGGGCTGAAGAGGCAATTGAAGCTATAAAGTCCTTTAGGGACCTATGCTCCAAACAAGCCCAAGAATCACTAGATAATGTCCTCATTGATCTATATAAGGTACAATCATAACACTATTATTTTGAGAATGTAAATTGACTTCTCATGTCTAGCAATAGCATCAACTGCCTGCAATTCCCTGCATCACTGTTACTTCGTTTCATTACGCTGCATGAGCAAATTACTAATTTTTCATCTCAAATTGCATATTGCATAGAACTAACCTCTTGACCTCCAAAAAAAAATTTGAGGAACTTCAATTAATTGCTGTGGTTGTAAATTTCTTGATAAAGCCTACCCGTTTCTGCATTCTCAATGAATGAAAACTGTTAGTCTGCCATATTATAAATGTTTGTCAAATATTTTGTTTTCATAATCTGAATGCCCGTATTTGGTTTGTGGAGAAGATAAATTCAAACTGAAACTTTTTTAACATACAGCTGGTTATGAGTATTCAGATCTTCTATTTGTTATCAATCTTAATGAAGCAGCCAAATAGAATGCTAAACAATCTTTAACTGCACTGTAAGGACCAAACAATTCACTCTAGTCAGTCCTCTAACATTTATGATAGAGCTCTTTATTTGTCTTATTGCTTGATTCCACATTGACGGGAAGTGTAAACTTTTAGCCGCATCCAATTGTGTTTTTAAGGAAATCGAAGTCCAATTTTAAGTACCAGTATGTCTGAAATGATTCGTTGTATTTTGCAGAAATGTGGGAAATTAGAGGAGCAAATTGAACTGCTGAGGCAGAAGTTGAGGATGATTTACCAAGGAGAAGCATTTAATGGAAAAGCGACCAAGACAGCTCGTTCCCATGGAAGGAAGTTCCAGGTTACCATAAAGAAAGAGACGTCCAGAATATTGGTATATGAAAATTTACACAAGTTTCAGTATAAATTAATATTGCTAGTTCTTAGTATGCTTTCAGCAATTCTGGAAGTAATCTAGTTACTTCCTCTCATTTAAAAAGATATCCGTTTGATTTGTGTTATCATTATGAATCCTCGTTAATGTCACCAAGCAGAAGCTTCAACACCTCACCTATAAAACGGGATAAACTCATTTATTGTGCCTAGGTGAAATATACATTAGGCTTTCTGTTTCCTTGCATGGGATGGCAGAGATCCAAACTTCACCCCCTCCCCGGCCCTTTGTGCCTTGTACAAGTCTTTGGTTTTGACCATGTCTGATTTCAACTAATTCTGTCGAATGATTTTCGTGATTGTCTTTGTTGTATCCACCTACTCACACGCACATGGGATAAAAGAAGTTTCCGTCACCTGTGCCAGTTGAAAAACATGTAGTGCATGTTTGGTACGACGTTGTAATGGACAAAACGTGACATTATAATGAAGAAGATTTTAGCTACTGCGCAGTGCTGTATAATTTTACTTGCCAAACATGCATGCTAAGGCGATTCCTACCTATCGCTTTACGAAGTTGCTAATAGCCTAATACCCTATGTATATTGCTGCACTGCAGGGGAATTTGGCTTGGGCTTATATGCAGCAAACAAACTATGCAGCAGCCGAGGCTGTTTATCATAAAGCACAGCAGATAGACCCCGATGCCAACAAGGCCTGCAATCTGTGCCTGTGCTTTATAAAACAACAACGATACGATGAAGCAAAATTTGTTATTGAAGAGGTATTACAAGGCAAACTTCCTGGTTCGGATGATCCCAAGTCAAGAAATCGAGCTGAGGAGCTTCTGAAGAAGTTAGAGCCTCATAAATCTGTCAGTTCTGCTTCACCTTCTTTACACCCGAGTTTGGAAGATGCATTTGTAGCTGAGCTTGATTGGTTAATCAACCAATGGACCCCTGCCAGATCGAAAAGACTCCCCATTTTTGAAGAAATAATATCATACAGAAATCAACTGGCTTGCTGATTTGTCCTAGTCTTGTTTTTTATTTTTTATCCGTTTGTTTGATCAGGTTTCAGTGTTGTAACTTGTAAGTGTTTGTAACAAATAACATAACACAGACTGGTCATAAAAGAGTGGTTTGCAATGACCAAGTGCTATAAAACTAAAAGGTTGGGGACTCAACCGAAAAAAATTGAAGGACCCGCTTGCTATATTTTCACATAGGTTGAGAACTTAAAGAGTGGTGTATTTATTCTTAGTTACCTAAAATGCTCTTAAAATAATTGTCACAGGCTAACAGCGTGACGCATTTTTTTGAATGAAATTCATATTTGAATGCCGTAGTGTTACAAAATGTTAGAAGTTTCGTTCTCAACATGCTAAAACAAAATAAATAGATTGACCAAAACTTTTATTTCAATTATGGGCCAACTTGCCCTGCATGTAACACAAACAATCAGCTCGACTCTGATTCGATTATCAACATATTGAAATATTCTCATCTTCTACTCAATATATATATGTTATATTTGTTTTGTTACAATATATTGAACATAACATATTTGTTACATTAGATTGAATATAATTGTATAAAGAATCAAATTTTCTGTGGTATTGTCTAGGAAGATCCAACAATTCAGATCATGCCAAGAATATAAAAGAAACTTCAAAATAGTGATTCCAACAATTTTCTTTTATATTTTGTACCTAGAAAGTGCTTACCTAAAATAGCGCAATGTGTCAAAGATTGGCACTACCTGTAGCTTTAGCTTAAAACTTGTTAAACATTCACTATTTCTTGAAGTTCGATCTCTCATTCGGACTACCCATATATCAAAGAGAAGCCATGAAGTGGAATAGGAGAGTTTGTCTCGTTCGAACAAAGTTCTGTTAGTAACATGTTTATTTTCGTTATAAACTAATATAAATTTTAGTGTGGTTGTCCCGTTTTTACTAATTAATATTGTTCAAATAATTACCAAGTAAATCTGTCGTAACTATGACCATGAATTGGTCTAATTTAAAAATCTGTCTGCTGTGAGTGTATTTGTAGTCAGCTAAAGGACAAGGAGACATAAAGTTTTAAACTTTCGTTACTAACTGTTGACATATGAAATAACATGAGCCTAAAAAGAGA